>MQRK01236099.1:9442-20721 GCA_001938485.1 Girardia tigrina
TTTTTTATATTTTTGAATTTTATATAACTAATGGGATAAGAACAACAATACAGAGAGAAAAATAAAAAGTAAATTAATGACGACAAATGGATGGAAAGGTAAATTAAATAAATAAAAATTGACGGTCAAAGAATAGTACAAAGACGTAATTTCTAGGCATTCAAATAAAACAAGATCCAATTCAAAAGTGCGAAACGTGATGAGGTGAACTAAATGATAATTTGGTTTGTTTTATTGAGAGTTGTTTAGCTATTTTTGACGAAAAATGGGAAATGACATTATTTGTTTTATAAATAAAGAGTTTCGTTTTCTTGACATTATTTGTGTAACAGATTATCGGTTAGTAGGGTAATCAAGGCGCTTAAATCAGATGATATCATTAATATATGTATATATATAAGAGGTTGTGTAGCGAGCTTTACCTGGGTGGACAAAGTATCAGGATGCAAAGATGGCTTGGCAGCAAGGACGGAAACTGATTTAATGACTTCAATTTGATTTTGAGAACGGATTCTTTACCATTCGAATCCCAGAGAATTGAAGGATGACCTGATTCGGTCAGTGACTGCAATGTATGATGTTTGGATCTCGTGGTAGTTTGATGATGATAATTCCATTTTTATTTAAATAGTGTGATAATATCTTTGAAAGAAATACGAAATTATTGATTATTTGTTTTTGCTTTTCATTTTAGAAACGTTTTTCAAATTAATTTTTTATAATGAATATAATGAAATCATTTACTAAATCATTTATCTATATTTAAATTTCACTGAGACAAATATTGATTAAAAAATCAGAATCAAAAGGTTTTTCTTTCAGAGGTCTGTTGGCAATGTTGCTCGATAACCAGCTGCAATAAGAGATTCGTATATGCTGCGATAAACCTCAGGATTTTCTACCGCTGGATGTTTCTAATTATTGAAATTGAAAAATGTGAAATAAATAATTTTAATTTATATCTTTATTCTAGTCTAAATTTAAAAAAAATATAAATAATTTATTAAAGTTTCGTTTGTAACACTATTAATATATATTTACGTAATGACTTAAGCCATCATAGCTTTAAATCACATTAAGGAATTTAATCATACCTTTAGTTTTACTAAGTAAAACCGAAAATTTACGAAATGGTCCAAAAAATATAATATAAATTTAAGTTCATTAAAAAACAATATTAAGTAAATTAAATCTTTGGGAAGGATTGTGTAAGTCTCTAACTGATTATCATAGTAAGTCGTAAATCATGTGCCACTCTATAAACCCACACAGCAGAAAATAGTTCTTAGAGTCTTTGATCTTGTATGTCAATAATAAGGAACTCATTTCCAAAAAGAAATTTATCTGGTAAAAAGTAAGTCGCGAGAAAATCTGCTAATTTAAAACCTCAAAAAGTTCGAATATCGACGATGTATCTCTCCAGAAATTTTAAGACTAGTCTATATGTATAGCATATATTGATCCAGAAACAATTCCACGTTTTTCAAATATAAAACCAGAATTCAGCTAGTTAAATCTCGTTATATTATTTTATATTTACAATCTTTTTAGAATACTTAAACAAATTAATAATCAAAACTTTCCCCTCTTTAATAATTCGTTATTTACTTTCTTAATCCACTCAATTCTTCGACGAATTATGTTTCCATCTTTCAGATTCTGTAGTTCCAATTAGTTTGGCGATATATGTCTTAAAATTTGGTACGGTCCAATTCTAATATTTTATTTCATCTGTTCTATTTCTTTATCATTCGTTTGTCATAGTAACTCTTCTGAGTCATCAGTTAATGCAATAATTCTAGTTTTAACTTTTACTTTTTTAGCATCATCATGCATTGTCTGAAATTGAGCACATAGTTCGCATGTATTTCTCGACATTGTGTCTGCATAAGTGTATTTTTGCCCTTCTGGAATTCCATTTTCATGCCTAGTTCACTAAGGAAGTGTATCCAAGTTTTGAATTGTGGAGTTATTGGGTTTTTCGTTGTCATCATGAATGTGATAACCTTATGGTCTGTTCTAATTAGGAACCTCTTTCCGCATAAGAAATGTTTGAAGTTTTGGATAAATTAAAATGATTCCATCAGCAATGATAAACGGGCATCTTTGATTAAATTGGTTTGTCATGAAGGAACATTTATTAAAGAAGCCTCTATTTTACTAGGTATTAAATGTGGAATAGTATATAAGTGTCATTAGTAAGTATAAAACAAAAGATAGATTTTCTTAGAAAATCTTTTCTGGTGCTTATATGACCACTCTTGAAAGAATAGATACTAAAACAATGGAAATAACATTAAAAGCAATACAAAATGAACTAGAATCAATTTATGGTGACAATTTCAAAAGTTCAACTTCGACTAGTGATTAACTCATAAAAAATTTTACAGGTTCAAGAAAGCGGAAAACATTGCTCAACGAAAAAAATATACATTTTGATTTAATAATGTCTATATGAACTGTTAGATGTTCTTGGAACATCCTCAGAATTATTGTTACAAGTTATTTCCGGCATTCAAATTTTATTATCACTACAACTAATGCTTAAAACTGATATTTAATCATTTCATAAAATTGTATAATTAAAAAAACATCTCTACTATCATTCTCTAATAATTACCTTTAATCAAACGTTATACTTAAAAATTATAACAGCATTTACAGTTATTTAATCGGTTTGTTTAATTTTATATATTTTTAAAAATAATTATACATTCAAAATCTTTCTTCATTTTAATTTTTACATTTTATTTTAAACTATCTCACAAATTTCTTAACCCCTACCAGTTTCATTAGATCTTATTAATTTTTAGAATTTGTTTTACAAACTTTATATATTTAAATCTTTCTAAATTTTAAATTATTTATATTTAATTTAACTTAATTTCAAAACTTTTCCTAACATTTTCTAATTCCCAACATAAACGATTTTACATACCTTGTTTTTGTTGATGAAGGGTCTTATATGATAACGTATATATGACGAAAGTAGTGAAGATCAAGGAAAAAACATGTTCAAAGTTACAGGAGAAATCTTCGCGACATATGTTGATGAGCTTTGTCCTTTTTTTAAAATGCAATAAGGTTATGAACGGTGGGTGTATTATTTTGGACAATGAGCGTACATATATGAAAGCAGATGTTGAACAAATTACCAACGCGTATGGATTCCAATTGAAAGTTTTATCGCTGTAATTCTATATGTTAAATCCGATTAAGAACGCGTTTTTAAAAATAAAACTTTCGTTATTTGAAAACCTTGAGCAGGGATTATTTAAAAATTGAAGTGAAATCGTAACAGAAGAAGCTAATTTTATTTTAATCAACGATATATAAGGCTATTTCCGGTATATAATTCCAAAATATTATAAACTGTGCAACTGGGTTGCCTTTTAGGTATTAAGAAAAATTAATATTAATAATTTTGTTTAATATATCTGTGTTCGTTTGTATTATTTTTTTATTGAATTATTGTCGATTAAAATTATTTTATTACTAAGATTTTTTCAAGATCTTTTCAATAGAAGTTTATTGAGGCTTATAATTTCTAGATGATAATTTAATAATTGATTAATCTTTAGAAAGATATTTGTTTCTCAGTAGATCTTTTTTAAAATGCTAAAACTAATGTGAACGATTTCAAGTTATGGAATTGTATCTGCCTAATAAATTCTGTTGAATTCAGTGAATACTTCTGTTGCTTCACGCTCTTCCTTAACTGACGTTTGTTCTCGGGTTCATTATAAATCTTCAGTAGAATTTCAAATTTAAGAAAAAAACGTCATTAATTAAATAATTATGGTAAAATAAAAAAATAATGCATCATTTAATATTTAGTTAGTACTAAATGAGCCACATTTTTCTGCAATCATAGTTTCTAGACTTTACGAGGACCATTTCTCATTCCTACCTAATTGCTTTATTGTAGCATAGATTGATTCTCTTCAACTGAAGATATGAATCACCGTGATAGCTTCTTGTGAGAGCAATTGCATGTTCGTTAGATATTACTTCCAAAAATTTGGCTTCGATCTGGTTACCGCACTGCTCGGCCTGCAGATGATTTATTTCACGTATATTTAGTTAAAAAGCTAACAATTGATTTTTATAATTTTATATTTAAAAATCTGTACGGTGATTCCGCTTTAAAACATATCATTAACACATTTTATAGACCAATTAATAGTTTCTTTTTTAACAATTATTAGTTATTGTTAACTAAGTTCTAGTTCTTGTTTTGATAATCAATGTAGTATTAGTCTTATAGCTCACGTAAGCCGCTGTGAAGTTGAAATAACCGGCACTGTTCGGCCGGATGACGACGGTGCTGGTCATGTTACTGCCCGGGGCCAGATGGGGCCACCACATTGACAGCCTGCCCATCACGAATTCGAGATATTGCGGAGGGAAGTTCTCATCCTTCAGTTCGATATCTTATGCGGCACTCGATCCGATGTTGTAAGTTTCATAGAGAATCATTATGTCTTTCTTTTTCACCAAATACGGATTGATTATCGATTTTGACACCAATAATTTGGCCGAGTTCTCGTTGGCGTTGCAGATTGCTATGCCGATTGTGATTAATGGAAGAATTTTGTTCATTTTTGTGACGTATCAAATTTAAAACGTGTCAATTTTTATTTGTCGGTTTAATCGATGCGATCGATTCGATGAAAGAACCAAAAACGACAATCAGTTTTTGCAAAAGCAACGAAAAAGCAGCTTGTCACGACAATAATATTCTGTGGCAAACAAATAATCAATAATTATTTCAAATATTTAAAACGATAATTTAAAAGCTTTATTTAAGAAATGTTGACTTCGAACCCTAAGTGATTATTTAAACACGTCAGAAAAAATATTCGACATTTGAAATGGAAAATTTGTAAAGAAAATACACTGCAAATTTACAAACGAATGTTTTTTACTTAATAATTATTAAAATTTTTACATTAACTAAAATAATTTCTCAAAATTAGTTCCAAACATTTACGATTCAAATTGCTCAATACACACAAAAAATATTTAAAAAAAAGTTTTCTCAACCATTTACACAAATTCTCATTGAGAAAAATTCACATGCAAAAAATCAAAAAATGTGAAAAATCCCAAACTATAAAAATCGCCAAAATTACTCCACATAAAAAAACGAGAATGTGGTGGCACACAACAATCAATATAGACTTTTGAAAAGGTTATCACAAAAACGGATTTTTAATTTACATATTAAATATTAATTGTGCTTAATGATTACTCCCTCTGTCCGAAAAAAATAGTCCAATTTCTAATGGGATTCCAATATGAAATGGTACTCTTATTTTCTGACCGATGGAGTATTAAATTACTCATTTTAAAATTTTACTGAAACGTAAAAATTAATTTATTTACCGTATATACTCGCGTATCGTGCGACACTTTTTCTTCATTTTTTTACACCAAAAATTTGCTGTCGCATTATACACGAGATACAGAAAAAAATTTTTGTGAACAGTTCATCAAATAGACATCATTGTTGTAAAACCATTTATTAAATTGAAAATCTAATCAACACAATCTTCAGCATCAATTCCTAAACTTGTAAATAAGTCCCTGAATTCTTCAGAATTAATTACGTCATCATAAACATTATCTTCTACTCTGCTTTTATCACTCTTGGAACTCTCGGATCTCTCGGAACTCTGATATAAAAGATTATCTTCTGTACCATCCAGAGAATTAGAAATTCCACATTTCTTGAATGCTTTAATTACACATTTTTCATGAATCGCATCCCAAGATTCTTTCATCTACGTACAAAGTGTTAATAGTGTTGGAGCTTTCATAAGTCCTCCTTTAGTAAACGTTTTTTCACCGTCTAGCATCCATGTACTCCATTTATCACGCATTTTGCCTTTGAATGGCTTATTTAATGACACCTCAAGAGGTTGTAGAATACTCGCTAGGCCACCTGGAATAACTGCTAGATCTGTGTTGGACTCGTACACACATTTTTAACACTTTTTACTTGATGAGAACGGAACATATCCCAAACTAACAAGCTCTTCGTATTTTGTAAACCTTCCGGTCTTTGATGCCAAACTTTTCGAAGCCAAATCTTGCACCCTTCTTCGTCCATCCACCCCTTTGGATTCACATGAACTATAATTCCTTTAGGAAAGTCTTCCTTTGACATCAACTTTCGCTTGAAAATCACCATTGGATTTAATTTTTTGTCATTTGCTAAGCAACTTAAAACCACTGTAAAGTGTGTCTTTTCATGCCTTGTTGTCTTAACAAATACTGTCTTCTCATCACATTTGTTGACAGTAAAATTGGAAGGCATATCGAACCAAACTGGAGTCTCTTCCATGTTGCCAATGTTTGCTAAATCATACATATTTTCTTTCAAGCAATTAATTACGTACTTATGAAATGCAAGCACTTTCTCATTTAGGTCTTTGGGTAATTTTTGTGTTATCTTTGTTTTTCGTCTAAGGACACCAACCTGGCGAAGCGATGAATTCTGAAATTCCTTCCTTGCGAGCTAACTTATTAGCAAAAAGTCTTATTGCATTTCTTGTAATAATATAGCCACTTTCACATGATTCACATATCCAGCTTGCCACTTTATTTTCCATATATGGCCACTTACAATTTGAACCTCTATTAGCACATTTGTATGAAGGCATCTTCTCTAATTTTTCTTTTTGCTTTCACCAATTTCGGATATTACTCTCACCAATACCAAAATGTTTTCCGGTTTGCAAATTATTTGTTTCTTCAACAAAAACCACAACTTGTAATTTAAATTTTGCACAATACTTTCGGATAACTTTATTCTCTATTGTGATAAGGTAACTAAAATATATAAATTATAAAAATAAAATAAAGATCAAATAAAGTTATAAATTAAAGGATATGCGTCATTTTATTGATTTTAAATAAAAAAATTCTTTAAAAAAGAAATTTAATGCATTTAAACACCGTTAAATAAGTTGAGATATATTCATAGAGTATCTTTTTAGAAAGTTACGTAGTAGCAAATTATTTTAAACTTTTTAATCATTTTGAAATTAAAAATGGTTAAAAAGTTTAAAAGTGTCAATCGAATTTAGCACCCGAAAACTCCAACTCGCATGATACACGGGTTAATGATAAAATCATGTTTTTGGATGTAAAAACCAAACTCGAATAATACGCGAGATCGTACGATACGCGAGTATATACGGTAATTAACTTCACAAATGCCTTAGATTCGTTCAATCATCCAAACCTTTTCTCTACTGAATATCTATTTTAAATTCCTCATATTTATTGCTGCATGTATCTAAAGATGAATGTGATAAATGACGCAGAAAAACTGAATGAAGCGTCTCATCAAATGTATCTAGTAAAGCAATTAGGACAATGACTTTTAGAAATAATTTGTGCTTGAAACGATAAGTATTAATTACCATTATTTTTTAAAAAATAATTATATTTTTATTTTAGTTTAAAATATATAAAATCCAACTTGGTAAACTCTTCTATTTATCATTGCTGCTAAGGAACTTCTTGGAATTTTATGAGATTTAGTTTTCGGAAGATCAGAAACAATAACAGCATTTTGGAATAGAGCCAATTCTCCAATGTTCTTCTGCACAAGGTCGATTGTATCATCAATGATTTTTCTGTCATCCTCACTGCTGGAACATTTTTTAACCAAAAAGGCAAAAGGAAGTTGACCTAGATTGTAACGAAAATTGATCAAACGACCTTTTAATATAATATAATCCTTAAATTTAATTTTATGATTACTTAACAAAATCAATATAATTATATAAAAGAGGAACAAAAGTATTCAAGCACCTGTAATAGGATCGTCCATTGGAACCACTGCAGCATTTAATAAATTTTCGTTTTGTAAACAACTCTCCTCGACTGCCCCACCACAAATTCTGGCTGAAAATACTTGTATAATGTCATCAGTTCGAGCTAAAGCTATCAATCTTCCGTCTTTCATTAATTTTCCATAGTCATGTGTATTGTAATAGCCCTACATAGTTTTTCTATTAAAATATTTATTATTTATTAATAATAATATGTCGAAATATATAGATATGTTACTTTACCCTTTCAATAACTAAGGTTAAAAATATCCTTTTTAATTTCTAAGTGACTTAGTTTTCTTACAGAAGTTTAAAATCTCGGACTACTCTTTCGTTGTTTTTTTCAGTCTTGCTTGTCTACCAACGCTTACATTACCAAATTATCAGAGATTATGAGGCAAAACCAAAGTAGCAAATAATTATTAGATACATCCTAGATATTAATACTATGGAAAATACATTCTTTGTAATCAACGAAAAAAGTATGATTGAAATTATTCAGTAAATATTTTTAACAAACACTTCATGTTGGTAACGATTCGTTGTACAAATGTCTCTTGACTCTCCCGAAATTATAAAATATGAAAAACAATACGACACAGTAAACAATTTATTTAATTAAATATTTTGAATTTCACATTAGCTTTCTGTTTATTTAAAGAACAGTTTTTTTATTGAGGACATTTTTAGTAATTCTACTTTTACCCGTTTATTGTAAATATCGATAAAGATTTAAAAGCAAAAATAATCATTTAAATGTTGAGAATTAAAATATTTTATTATAGATTTTTTTTATAAATTTTAGACTGCATTTGAAATTTAATACTGCACATTGGAACAGCTTCAAATGTCGACTAAAAATTACCTACATCATATAAATTATTTGAAAGGGAAATACTGCTGTTAGGATTTTGTTGAGTTCGTAAAATTAAGAATTGAAAAAGCGTAACCCATAAAACATTTTAAAGATATTTCATTAAATATTTTATTAAATATTTGTTAAGAAACATTTTTAAATAAAAATAACAAAATACATTTAAATTTTTTCTACAAAAGTTAACATATAAAATTTTATGATTAGCATAAATTAAGTTTAAAACTATATTGTACTGAATTGTATTTGAATGTAAAAATTTAAGAATTATAAATTAAAATCATATTGTAATTTCATTTCATTAGTGTGAGAGGTGGTTGCAACATCGATATCCGAATTCATTTTTTTAACACCAAACTATTTATATAACAACAATTCACATATTTAAAACAATTTTTCTGTTAATTTAATTATCCCGCCACAAATTAATCTATTACTTATTTTTAACTACTGTTGTAAAAATAAAGGATTAGACAATTTATGTAATCCTCTATTTTTACGATAAAATTGAAAATCAAACAATACAGACTAGACTAAACCAAAAATCCAAACAAAATTGGTTTAATCTAGTTTCTAGTCAACAAAATAAAAAACAGTAGTTAAAAATAAGTGAAACAAAATTCAATTAAATAACAAACTTTAATATAAAAGAAAAAAAACATTCGCATATATTATAACCAAGACATTCACACGGTAAGCAATTATTTCCGTTATTTATTTATTGATTTTTTATTTTTTAGTTCAATAATTTTGACGATCCTATTTTATGGACACTGCTTTTTTCTGAATTAAGACAATTTTGTAAATCATTGCTACCAACGATCAAATTCATGTTGAGAGTTTTTTTTTGAAAAAGATCTTCTGTTTTCTTTATCGACATTTTCAGTTAAATGATTCTTTTCTTCAGATAATAAGCTTTTATTTCCTTCCACTAGAGAATTTGATAACTGTGGTAATTTTTGTGATTGCTTTTCCAATGAGTTATGATATATAACTTTCGAAAGATTGTTGACAGAATTTGCCTCGGAATTCTTCTGAGGTTTGAACTAATAGCACTAAAAAATCATTTGGTTTCAATTTAGCTGTTTTGCTAAAAATCAAAAAAAAATATTTTTCTAAAAAATACATGAAATATGGCAAACACAGCATACACAATTGACAAAAAAATAATGCACAAGAAAAATAACAAAAACATAAAAGAAAGTATCGGGAGATATTACAAAACTATTAAACAAGTTTTCTGTATGTAAAATTAATTTTAAAATAATGTAATTTCTATAAAAAATGAATATTTTGTAAAAGATCGAATTATTAAAGAGTTTACTATATGTAAAAATAAGTTTTTAAAAATAATTTAATTTCTGTAAAAAAATGAATATGTTTTTAATAGTTTGAATGATTAAAGAAGTTTATTTTTAAGAAAATTAATTTATAATAAAAGTTACAAAAATGTGATGAAATAAAAAAACAGATTGGGATTTAATGCCCTTAAAAATATTTAAAGCTATAATTTATTATACTTTAAGTATAAAATTTAAATTAAATAAAATTATATATCAATATTTATATTTCAAATAGGATATCTGGTTGTGCTAAAAATGGACCATTGTTCCTCAAAAATTTGTTTAAAAATCATTGTTTGTTAGAAATAAAATTTTACGTTCATGACTTCTTTTACTGATCAAGAACCCAACAAAAAGTACCAGTTATTCCAAGTTGAAAAGGAATAGATAGATAGACCTATCAAATAGACCTATAATTTGAGATTATAATAATCATATTCAATTTTAATATTGAAAATAAAGCAGAACAGCTAATGAACTAAATACATAATAATGATTACCTATCAGTGTATAAATACGAGGCTATCATAACTTCTACACATAGCTTAGTAATTATAGCAAACTTTCTGCTATGAACCAATATAATAATATTTATAACAATATTATTATATTATATTTTTATAAGTTATCATTACGATTGCGTGATACATTATGAGTCTTACATCATATGTTATTTCTTTTAATTTCAGAATATACTCAAATAAATTTATTTAAATAAAATTATCTTTTACCGGATTTTTACTGAAATATGTTCGAATAAATCTATCGTGATCCTTGTACAATGTTAGAGCGGTGTAAGGCCCAAGAGGGGCTTTCAAAAGTATTTCCCCCACACTTTCTAGAGGCAGTTCTTCTTCGGTTTCACTTTTAATAATTTTTGCTTGAAATCCCAATGCTAATATTGAATGATTATTTGTTGGTTTTCGAAAACCCAAACAAGGAGATGTTATTAGGCCATTTAATTCCGTCTGCCCCAAAATATCATAAACTGGGCATTGAAATGATTTCGAAATCCATTTTCGTAGCTCTCCATCAGAGATTTCGCCTAATAAATTATTATCAAATATACCAATTCCAATTGCAAATAAAGAATAATCGAGGGAATTTCAAAAATATACCAGGTTGAGTCAAAGGTTATTCATGTATTTTAGTGAATTAAAGTTTTCGTTTTACCTGATCATTTGAGTCTAACATTTATATGCAACATTTGGTATC
>MQRK01236108.1:12640-26092 GCA_001938485.1 Girardia tigrina
GTGTTAATATATGTAAAATTTTAAATTGTAATAAATGTTATTTTTCTGTTGTATATTCATTTTTTGAACTTTATGTCATTTTGTTCTCAAATAGCTGCCGCACCCTGTATATGAAAAATCTAATTGCACACTCAGATAAAGAATCAAAATGTGCATCAAACACATGATATTGATTTTTGACACTAGTACTTTTAAAAAAGTTTATGTATTGATTTTTGCACTTTTGCACATGTGCAGCTTGAAAAGCACTGTGCTAGCACATTAAAATGTGCAGCACAATTTGAATTATCGATTAGCACATTGGGGCACTGTACAGTGATCGATTAGTACTTTTTTCTACAGTTGCTATGGATACGGTCACCGTTACAATGGTTATATTATGCCTTGAAACACTGTATCCGTTTCTAATGAAAAATATCCTTTGGTTACCGTTGCTATGATGACTAAGACCTTGGTTACCGTTGCTGCCTATGACTAAGGTGATCGCGACCGTTGCTAGGATACTGGGAACAATTAGAAGCGTTGTCAAGTGGACCGGAACCATTGCTAGGATACCAAGGACCAACCAAAAGCGTTGCTAAGGTGATCGGAACCGTTGACATGGTAACCGAAACCGTTGCTAATGTAACCGCGACCGTTGCTATGGGAACCGTGACCGTTGCCATGGCAACGGGTACCCCATGAGGGGGTCAATTATCGATTGCTCTAAAAGATACATTTTCCCCCTACTTGAGACGGCCTTACTTATCAAATTTTGCAAATTAATTAATGTGTTGTAGTGTCTTATCAATAATGATTCACAGAACTGCATCATAATATGTATCAAAACCCTTCTGTAAAGCAGAAAACTCATCCTTTGAAATAGAATAGATTCTATTTTTCAAATGTAACCAATGATTAAGAACCTTACTCGATCAACTCGATTATTTGTTTGTGCTCTACAATGTTTTCTTCCATAAGTCCTCTCTTAACCCGTTTTTGTGCACATAACTTGTCCAATGAAACCTTAATGATGTGATATATTAGTTTGCTTTTGTATATGGTATGCTACAAGAGTCCTTTAAGAATATTTTAACAAGAGTCTGTGATTTTAAAATTGGAAAACAAATTCCAAACTCTGTGAACCTTTATCATACCATCTCTATATATTTCCTCAGAAAAGGCTATCTCATTTCTTATTGTTTTTAAATAAAATAAATAAAAAAAATTTTTGCAATCAGTATTAAATAAAATCTTTAAAAAAGTTATATTTCCTGATAAAATCTCTCATTAAATAACATTTTATTATCTCACGAATTACATTCTGATTGCTGACGATGGAAATGTAGTTCAGAAACATGTTCAATAACCAATTTCTTATTAAAGTTTTAACAAAATGATTTTTCAAGACTTAGTAATATATTTTTAAAACAATTTCTTTTAAAAATATGTCTTTTTATTGGATGTAAATCTTATTTTTCATAGTATAAGTTTCGTTTCAAGAGTCGCGTATGATTTTCAAATTTCTCTCAAACTCAATACTTGAAGATATTTATATTAGGGAAATTTAGTGAAAATAAAATCTTATACAAATAAAGAGGATGAAGATATTCGCAAAATCCATCAAAGAATTTAAAGAAGAATATTGAAAATAAATAAATGGCTATATATTGGTTTTTTACTGAATTTTTTAATGTCAAAATCATAATATAAAAAAACATTAAGATGTGCTCAACACATAATTGATGTCAGTACATAAATAAAAGAATTACCAAATGATTTATATA
The DNA here is from genome assembly GCA_001938485.1 of Girardia tigrina. Lineage (NCBI taxonomy): Eukaryota > Metazoa > Platyhelminthes > Tricladida > Dugesiidae > Girardia > Girardia tigrina. The sequence continues at coordinate 14,407 of MQRK01236108.1, forward strand.
AATCTATCATTCAAATAATATTTATAATGACAAAACTAAATGATTTTACTATCTTCAAATATATTTCTATATAAAAATAACATTAGTTCAATGATTAAAAGCCAATTTACTGAAGTTAGTATAGACAATTTTATCTCAATTTTAGAGTGATAATTGACATAAACTTAAATACAGCGAATCCCACATAAAAAAGTTACTTCTGCAACTTTAACTTTGATTTACGCAAAATGAACTTTATTTATGATATAAAATGGTAAAAAGGAAATGTTAGGGTATCATATATCTTTGTTTTATAATAAAATACCAGGAAAATTAATCACGCCAACGATGTGCTACAGATAAATTTTTCTTGCATAAAAATTAGTTCATCAATTTCGTTTAAAACCTCCTTAGAAATAAGCGTGACACAGAATAAATTTATTTAAATTAAAACACACTGAAGTAAACGGCCTAATATAATAAATTGTGATTAAACCTAACTCATGTGGCGTAGAATTTGGATTTGTCGGGAATTTTTTAGTACAATTTTTTCTTGTCCGAGTGACTAACACTTATATATTTTGTTTGTCTCTAATTATATATTTTTGAAAACCCCACAGCACTAGAGTGTTCGTAAGTTACAAAATTTTACTAGCACCAGAAAAGAAAAGCTGCTTGGTTGATATCGCGAACGTAATTTCATAACCCTACATCAAGATGTTTAAAGGTTAGCCCATTAATAGTGACGAGAGTTAATCACAAGAAAATTTACTGATAAAAATAAATTTATCTTAAAATCAATACGAAATTTTAATTGTGATAAATTAAATAAAATATAAATAATAATTTTTTATCATTTGAATACAAAGAAATATTAAATTGATTGTCTGACAATAAATATGAATTAATTGTTTGTAGATACTTTGCGCTACATAAACATGACAGACTTCATCAAAAAATTATCAGTAATTGATTTGTGGTCATAATTCCGCAATGACTTTCTTTAACCCTAAGTTACTCAATTTTGTTCGAATATCAACCGAATTATGATGGTAATCAAAAAATAAATAAAATAAAATAAATAAAAACAAAAAAATAAAATAAAAATAATATAATTTGTTTTTGAAATAAAATTTAATTATTTATTTTGGTATTACAAACTATTTGAGCATCTCAAGCGTAAACGTTTTGCATAATTATTTGGAAGTGTTTAGAAAAATTTAATGGAAATATTGTATGGGAGTTATGGAGAAAGCCATTTGAAATGATGGCAGTAATTCAGCAGGTGCTGGGCATATCTGTTTTTTTTGTGCTCAGTGGATCAGCTTTCATTATTTATATGGTGCTTTCGGAGGAAAAACAAAGAAGTATATCAGAAGTTTTCGAGCTTCAGATTTTACTTACAGTGTGAGATGTAATGAAGAGTATAATAAACTGAAGGAAATAAAACTATTCGATTTTCATACAATCAGTGAATATGCTATTTTAGTTTCTAGATTAGTGAAAAATTTCAGATTTTTTTCCGGTTTGCTAGCAGATATCGCATTATAACTCGAAATGAGAGGTATCCAAAGTTGGTAAAAAATTGTTGAAATCAGTCATACGTACATCAGCATTAGGAATAATGCAAATGAAATATTGACCGTGAGTCTAAATCAATGTTTTCTTACTTTTTTCGGTGACTTCAAATATTACGATCAAAAACAGTTAAATCTTTAGCTATCCCAGCTGCCAATTTTAATTTATATATTTGCATTCCATCAATCTGCATCATTAACAATTACCAACAAATACAAGTGTAAAAAATCTGTGTTTGCCTTTGCCAAATGTTCATATAATAAATCAGAAATCACAAAATTTTCATTAGGGGGATCTACAATTCAATTGATACATAAAACTGAACAAATAAAAACACCCGAGTTTAATTTAATTGAAATCATACGAAAAAGTAAAGCATAATTTATTGAATAAATTGACTGTAGATTCATGAAAATCGGAGTAATTTATTACATTCTTTTATATTAATGAGATGGTGGAATTCAGAAAATATGATTATTTAATATTTTTTATTTATTGAATTAATTTAAGTAATTCCACATATTTTTTTAGTCGACCCAAGTGTGAGATATTACAAAATTAAGTTAAAATTAATTAAATAAAATATTGCACAGTAAACAAATTTAGAATATTTCTAAATTTGAATTATATTACTATTACCGGGTAGAGAACAGAGTTAACCCTTGACTCTACTTTTATTCGGTATATAACTGATGTGTGTGTTTGTATTTTAGTTTATTAAATATATTTTAGTGCAGAACCATTGTCTTCCACTAATTTAAATGATGAGAAATGGAATACTAGAAATGCTAATATCTATAAAAAGCTGCAAAGGTCTGATGATCAAAATAATCGAACTTTTTTAATTACTTTTAAACAATTAAAAGATATCAATCGGACATCTAAATCAAAATATACAATACATAATGACGGTTAACTCGGCTAATTGATTTTTTTAGTTATTGATCTTTAATAAATAGTTATAGTCATGAGTTTATATCAGAGACGTTTTTACAAGATAATTTATTGTTACAAATAAGTTACAAATCTGGACGCATAAAAATGCGTTCTTCAAGTATCTTAAAAAAAACAAATTATTTTATCAATAAAATGTGGTTTGAAAATAATTTTTAACCGTAAATTTTATTTTTGTAATTTAAAATACATTTTTATCCACTCATAATCACATTTTATAACTTTAATTATATATTATATTGAACAATTTATCTTTAAAAGAAGCCCATTTCGAAAGGAGTTAAATTAACATCGGATTCCTTTAACACTAGAACTAACAACAGTTATTATATACATATTTCTACGTGGGAATCAAAATAATCTAGAATATTATTAAATATATAAAATTCGAAAAAGTCATAATATTATCATAAAATATTAAATGAAATTTAAAGAGAAATCACGCGAACAAATTGATGCAACCTTTTATTTGTTGGTAATTTTGGTTTTAAATGAATTATATAAAATATAAATAGTTATTTTATTTTATTTTCGTTCAAAATATCAAATTGTAATTCTGACAATAAAGATACACAAATAATATCGAAATATGAAATGATTGTTTGTAGATTACCTGGCGCTATATAAGCATGACTGTATTCAGTAAATAACGACTAGCAATTGATTTGTTTCGATAAATCCGCAATGTATTTATTATATATAACAATATTTATTCAATGATTCTCGTTGTGTCTTTGATACATGATGAAAGAGAGACCCGATTTTGATTATTATTATAAATATTATTATTACTGGAGAAATTAATTCAAAAAGAAACGAAAAATTCGTGAGTAAGAAAAGAATAAGAATCTGAAAGAACTTGATAAAGATATAAATCGAAAAAATGCAGGTAGATAATAGAGCGAAGTGAGCGTCAAGTGGCAATCATTAGTGAAGTTGATACCGTAGAACGGTTGTCCGAGCGATTAGTCAACTGTATTAGTAATACAAATCTAAATTAAAATTTAAAATCCGGTTAAATTAAAACAACAGAATGAAAGTGAAATATTATTTTAAATATCAATATTTCGATTTTTTTAAATTTCATTTTTTCATTATCGATATTTTTTTATTTTATATTTTTTTAAATTAATGGAAAATATGTTTTAATATTTATCAATAAATGATTTACATAATTTTTAGATCGACAAGTGATTTTTTTCAAAAAAAAACGAAGAATATCAAAATATCATTAAAATCTACGAAAACTAAAAAAGCTTTATTTTTGATTTATCAAAAGATTCCAAATTTCAAATTTTGTTCTATTATAGTAACTTGATTTTGAAAAAAATGTAAATTTAAATACAATTTTAGAATATTTTAACTATAATCAATATATAAATACACTTATTATATTCAAGCATCAACTGTTAAAAAACAATGCTAAATAAAAATGTGTCATCTTTTGAAGATTTATTAAAGGGTGTTCGGCTTCACTGATGACGATGATAGGTAGAACGGAAATTAATTTCGATCAGATCGAATATTTTTTGCCATTTAATAGATAAATAAGTTATTAAATAAAGTAAATTAAAATAAATAAGTAATTAGAGTAAACAAAAATTTTAAAATACATAAATAAAATAATTAGTTTTTCTTTTCCTTTCAATATTTTTGATTTTTTATCCAACTTTTATCAACGTTATTATGATTAACAAAGTAAAATCGAGCAATTTTTTGTTAATTTGAAGCGTTGAATAGGACAAAGTATAAAAATAACGAATTATATATTTGGAAATTTTATGTGTCATTGTGATTTTTTTGGAATGTGATATGATGTATGTGTGTTTGTTTTTGTTGGTAAAATTGAACAAAAAATTTAGTTTTCTTTGTTTGTAAATAAAAATGTGTTTTAAATTGTCAAATTAAAATAAAGAAAATTGAAATTGTGAAGAAGGTGAAATTTTACAATAAAAGAAATAAAATTTTGAATCTAATAATAATAAGAAAATGTTGCGGTCAGAAACTCAATTATAAATCACTTGCAAACGTTAAGTATTAAACATATTATAAAAAGACTAAGAAAGAAGGCAATTAGATTTAATACATATATTTGAACGCATTAAAAAGTACATTCCTTGTGGCATTGCATCCGTAGAGCCCTTGCGACCCCGAAGAGCGGCATTGAGATGTTTTGGAGGCTGAAATAACCGTATAAATGAGAAAAAATAAGAAGTTATGTCAAGACTTACCCAGTGGTCGAAATTGAATAACTGGCCCTCTCCTGAGAGGCCTTTGTGCCCCGAGTCCGTTTTTCCAATCCGCGAGCTGATAATAATTTCCTGAGCAAAGATATACCTCTGTAAAATTGAAAGAATTAATTAGCAAATATAAAATAATTAATTAAAACTTACCGTGACTCAACAGCAAAACCCGAAATCACCAGATGATTATGAATCACCATGAATCATCGGTGATTAATCCGCGCGTGTGTTCTAAAAATATTAGAGTATGCATCAACACACAATTCTTATAGTAAATCAAAACTTACCAAAGATTTTCGGAGGCACGCCGACACGCCCGACCAATCAGTGTTGAAGTAATCATCTAATTCAGTACTTGCAAACCCTGATTGGATAGAAGGGAGTAACAGAGCATTGCAGCAGTACTATTTAATCGGCAGCCATTCCACCGCTAAATGATAGTCTGTTAGACAATAATAGCATACACAAATCTTTCGACAAGATCGATAATTTTTGAGAATCAAAAGAAAGACACTTGAACGTAAATAAACTCGAACGCAGCATCAAGAAGACAGAATCCATTTCCCCCGGAGACCGAATCTAATTAGGCGTAATTTTACAGATTTTTGTATTATAAATCGTATAATTTAATCTCATGTCAATAAATGTATAAAGTTATATTTTATTCTTTTTATATATCTGATTAACAAATAGCGCTAACCCTTTTCAGTTTTCTTAAATAGTTTAAGTCCGTCGTCGTCGAAGGTGTCATTTCCATAAGACATATCCCGAAATAACCGCAGCCCGCAAAACTCAGACGAGGAAAGTCAGGAGATCATATATGACTCGATAATTCCTATTGGTAGTGAGGAGTTTACCCAAGATTATGAGCAGCCTCTAATTATCACCGACGTGATGTCCGTGCGGTTGAGTCGCGCGCCAGAGACAATCGTGTTAAGCAACGATAATAACGGTCCGACTATCCCGTGCGACCAATGCATACAAGCAGATCACCAAATCTTGTGCGATGAACCACTGACATGCTAATCGGTTTGACCTAAATATGATTAATAAATTTCTAATGATTTTGTTTCAGAGATATAAATAATAATAGACCTGTTGTTGAGATATATCGTTGAATGCGTTGGAAAGAGGCGAACATATAATGAGAAATTTCAGCCATCTGACGTAGAGATACTCTTATTAATTAACAGACAAAATTCCATGTGAACTGAGTGTGAAATCGATAGTAAACAACCAATCAGAATCAACTTGATCTGAATCGAGATGTTGTGAGGCAACACACCAACTAGTCTTGGGAATAATAACTCTCTGATACAGTGCGTTTCATTTAACAACAGCAAAATGTTATAATGTGCACATTTAATAACAGTAAAAGCAATCATAATTTTGCTTTAATGTACTGTTATAAAATATTGCAAAAGACTTATATAATGTTATATTATAAAATTGAATGTTATTCAATTTTATGATATAATTTTATGTACTGTCGATCAATTTCATTTTTGCAATCTCATTTTATTTTCAACCGATTGTTATAACGACATCGGCGACGGCGGTCTTCGAGAAGAGCAACACCGGAGAAAGTGAACCAGTCCTCATTAGGGCCACAATCATTGATTGTAACCTCCATTTGATGGTGGTCTTCGAGACGAGCAACACCGGAGAAAGTGAACCGGTCCTCCTTAGGGCCACAATCGTTGATTTTAACTGGGAATTTATTTACAGCAGCGATATCAATCGATCAATCAATCAGTCGATGTGCGCACCAAGCGCGCCCGTGTCGCGATACGAGCGCGCGCAGCGGACTGCGAGCCGGGCCAGGCGGTCCAGGTCGACCGCGGCGACAATCGAGTAAAGCGAGCGATCGATCGACTGGCGGACGACGGGCACCTGCACGGACTGGAGGCGCGAGCACGCGATCCGGTAGTTTCTGGCCGACAATCGATCGATTGTCGCTTTTTGAAGCCGGCGGCGACGACGATGGCGAAGGAGCAGCGGGAGAACTGATCGATTCGTCCTCGTCGTCGTCGTTACTAATCTCGATGATTGATGATTTCTCGGATCGATCCTATCGAACGATTGATTGTCGTCGATTATCGGTTGATAGAGCGTCGGTAAATCGATTATATTGTTGCGAATATCGATTAAAGGCGGCGGCGGCGGTATTTCATCGTCGATTCATCGATTCATAATCGAATCGACACGCGGGATGAACGATTTTAAACCACGTCGGGAAGAGCGTCTCCAAATTCGGTATCCCGTCAATCGAATATCGATAATTATCGATCGATTTTCCGATAACCGATCAATACTTGTCGATTTTCGTTGATATAATCTTGTCCTTTATTGTACACCGACACAATTCTCTCTGTCATTCTTAGAAACTCTGAAAAATGAGGAAATAAATCAAGTAAAATTTTAAAAATCTTACGATTTTCGTTTCTTTTTAGCATGAATTTCATGAGAAACATCCATTGCTGGGTCAGTATTATTGTCTGACGCCGAAGAAATGGTTTCCAATTCATAATTCATTTTTTTAACTTTTCTGAGATACTGCTGTTAAAAGAGCCTTAAATTGTTAAATGACCCTAAAATGTTGTGTGTTTTGATGTTTGTATGTATGTATATATGTGTGTGTTTGTGTGTATATGCTTGTGTGAGTGTGTGTAACTTAAATTCCTATAGTTAATGTTATTGTTATCTTCAACTGTTATTTCATTGGATAATTATATTCAACCAATTTTTTAAGGTTAGAATTTCGTATCCTGCTGTTGTTAAATGAAACGCACTGTAGTTGGTAATCCACATCTCACTTAATTGTTAACTTGATGAATAGTACCGAGTCAATTTACTATCAGTTATAAGTAACCGTATTGAAGATCGTTTAATAAATCATGACTTTCAGATAATTCACAATGAAATGGGGTGACACAAATTATTAGTACGTGTGAATTAATTAAACAGGAAACTATGAATATGACAGAGCATTGTAAATTACGATAAGAGATGTTGTTATAATATTTATTCAAACGCTGACAAGACTCGGTAATACGATGAACCTGATGTCAAAAACAAAATGAATCAATGAGTTAAACTCAAATGGTTCGAGGGGTAACCAATGATCTGAGATAAGGTCTACAAAATTTATTGATATAAAATATGCTAGTATTGCGTTGGCAAAGAAGGAAGCGTTAACACAACGTAAGATTATTTGATGATGATATTTAATGATTTTAACAGTATATTTATATAGCTCAACATACAACGATGTATATATTGTTTGCATAAAATAATGATTTTAGGTATACGAAACATGCCGCCAGTGCCATAAGTTCGCATGCAGACACAACATTGCCGTAAGTTCGACATGATACATTACACAAGAGTGCAGATACAATGCCGCAAGTATAACGATACACATGACAAATCGGAAGCGCAACAAACATGATCAACATATTGACAGACAATACAGCAATATGCGTTAAATCATCCCCTATCGATGCTGACCCAGGTTAGGGGCCCATAGCCTATCCTATCTTGAACAGAACCCGAAGGCCTTTCGAGCTCGGCACCGCTAGCCAGATGTCGAGTGAGAAGAGGAGTCCGACCCTATCACATAGTAGAGTAGTAGAGTATAAAGTCGAAATAAAATCATAATGGGTTGTGATTGACCCTTAATAACCACTGGGGGCTATTGAGCTTTTAAAAATGTTATCACTCAAAAGAGTCGTGACAAAAAGCTGAAATAATATCTATAAAAATGATAATAATTTATGTCATCAATTATATTATACCTGATGATAAAAGAAAAATCAAAAAACAATCGACAATATTTTTAATTCATTTGCAAGTGATTTAAAAAATCCTTTCTTGAGATACGGTATCCACAACAATAAGTGTTAATCGTCAATCGGTGCTCGCATTAGTGGATTCTGGATGTTTGAAAATAGTAGTAATAAGGTGGTTATTACATAATAACGTTAATTTGTTCGGGGGGGAGATGATAATTTAGGCGGATAGCAGGAACGCCAGAGTGAGTTCTATGAAAGTGAGGTTAACGATAAACGAGAAGTCATTCACAGCTGAATGCTAAGTTTTGGAGAATATTCTACATGGTCTATGATTGTTAATCGCTCTGGATGTCATTGGAAGTTAGGAGGAGTGAAAATCCAAGGCTGTTCCATTGAGTTTGGCGACGAGGGTAAAGGTAGAGATAGCGGTCTCTGGTGACAATGAATAAATTTTCCCCCAGTTCGTATAAGAAAACAAAACTTCGAAATCGAATTCATGAATAACTCGCTAGTAAAATGGGATTGCACAAGTGGAGAACCAGATTTTTTCCAAAATCGACAGTCTGTTTTTAGAGACGATAAATCGAAGGAGGCGGCAACGTTAGAGATCTTATAGAACTGGAAGAGCAAGGGGTATTTAGTGAATTATGACTAAAGGAAAATGAAAATGTCAACATGATCGATTCCTATATTCTGGATAATACAGGTAAATAAGGATAAAATACGTCCAGGTTTCGAATTTATGAATTTGAATAAGTATATGAACGTTTATAGCGGTTTGGCCGACATTTGTTTGGCTAAGTTACGCAGCTGGAGTCGCAGGGGTTCTGAATATTCTATACCGATTTGTCAGAGGCGTACATGCAGGTACGGGTTCACAAGGATATATGGAACTTACAATCGTGTAACAATAATAAGAACACCTTGACCAGAATGGGGTTCGGATTAAATGTTGCACCATCTCTTTTGACCTAACTTGTCAGGTAGGTGTCGAACTCTGATGCAAGAATTCGAGATAATGTTGATTCATACATAGATAACATTTTTATGAACGAGAATATAATTCCCGTTGACGAAGTGCAAGGACTGTTGGAATAATTTGGCCTAAGGTGCAAGAAACCACAAAGTATTACAAAAGATCTTAAATTGCGGGTGTAGAGTCTTCAAAAAAGGTCATTCAGTGAAATAGAAGAGGGATAATTGAGTAAGGAAAGTGTCAGATACTGCGTTCATACCATGACGTGAGTTGTATTAGGTGTGTGTACAGTTGTTAGGTATACATTCTGTGGCAAGCTGGCTTTACCCGACTTTTTCATACTTTAAATGTCTTAGTGAAGGCAAATGGGAGGACAAAGTAGGAGATGAGATATTTCAGAAAATCAAGTAGGTATTGATATGGGTTGAGGAAAGCGATCTGTGCCAAGATGAATGGAATGTATAAAATTGTGAAGAAGGAGTTATATGTTGCGGTCGTTAGCTCGTTACATTACATCTATTTGACATTAAAAATAGGTATATGAAATAAAAAGAAAGTGTTAACGATATAATACATATGTTTAAACATAAATCAAAATCGACATCTGGAGTCTGGTTGGTGAAAGCCGTCGGATGATCTCAATACTATCTATTTTCCCCTTATGATCTTTCTGATTCATTGTGCTGCTTTTCGTACTTTAGAAATATTCGAGACATCCGACTCTCTCCGGATAGGTCTTTGCAAAGGCAATCCATACTGGTCTCGTAATCTGAGATCGAATATATAATCATGAAATCATTAACCCCTGAAAATTATATAAATTAATTAGAATATAAAAGTCTTTAATTAAAACTTACGGTGCGCCAAGGCCTAAGTTAAATTTAGCAAATAGTGTCTGAATCACCATGAATCATCTGGTGACGTGTGATTGATTGAAGTTTCAGACATCTCGAGGTACACCCAAGGCAATATGTTAGTTCTATATGAAGTTCTAAGTGACTCTATGTAAATACAATAGGGCAGAACAATTCATTCCTGCCTAGACAACATAAAAATATTTACAATTAGTTTTAAAATGTCGAAAGGTCCGAAAAAATAGTTTATAGAAATATGTTTGTAAGATAATTTTTCTGAATTAAAAAAATAACATTTCCTAAAGTCGTAATCAGAAACTACAAATCTACGCAAGCGGAACGATTGCAAACATTTTGTATAAAAATTTGTACTTACTTTTGTGGCACTCCTAAAACACAATTACTTTTATTACGTATTTTCACACAACTGCTCTTTTTAACTTCCAGAAAACTAATGAAGAATGTTTGTCTCTAACAACAGTATTTATACTTAATACAACAAAAATTTGTGCAAACTTTTTTGCAAGTATAGACAGGCTTTTTTCACTGTGTTTGCGCGTATTATTCGTTGCTACTGTTATAAAAACTTGTCAATACTTGCACATGAACATAGCATACCATGCAGTAGATATGTATAATTCTGAAATAATTTTCCAAAGTAGAATATATTGTTTTATTAAACAGAAACTGTACTGCTGAGATTTACGCAAACCATAGATAAAACGCAAGCGGTTTACTCATTTGTACTGAAGCACTTCGCTGATACACAGTCAAACGAATACGAAAAATGTATAATTACAAGAAACTGATATATTTATTTACCTATGCAAGGTTGAACGGATTGTCAATTTATGACAGTTCACATGTATTCAAATTATAAAAATGTTAATTTTATGAAAGGTAAATAATTTACGTTTTCAAAATTGTAACATAATTTTATCTAACATTAAAACTTATAAATATTATTTGTGAAAGATGTAATCAATAAATGCCACCTAATGAATAGAAAGCGTACTTTCCCATAGACCCCCATTTTATCTTCTCGCTTTCGTAAACCCCCTGTGAGTCGAAATCGACCCCAGGGGCCTACATTCCACTTTGGGAATCGCTGAATTAAAGAAAGGATTTGTTGGGATATAAGGTGATTGTAAAATAAAACGGAAGTTAAAACAAAGACGATATCTTTACAAATACAGTCGCGAGCAAAAGTAATGGGCCACCTATAATAATTTTGTAAATCTATTATTTTCCATATGAAAATTAGGTTATAATGAGTTAAAACTAAGCAATTTTATTATATGAATATCG
>MQRK01236108.1:35130-45859 GCA_001938485.1 Girardia tigrina
TATAATTATCTAATATAAATATAAACAGTAAAGTTCCTCTTAACCGCCAAAAACGGGACCTGATAGAAATTTGGTGGTTAATAGAAACTTTAATAAAGACGCCGCGAATACGACGAAATAGACTGAAAACCGAGCAGTTCGTTAATAACCGTCCTCCATTGAACACCAAAAAAAATCTGACTTTTCTCCATTTAAAACATTGTGATCGGGCAGTTTTTGGCCGCGTACTAGTGCTGGTAGTTTTTTTATTAATTAAAAAAATTAATTAACAACCCTACAGACGCTATAGCGAAAACTCAAGTATATTGGAACCCATATTTTAAACGTGACCCGCACTCCACTAACAATCTATCAAAAACGTATAAATACGTGATCCGCTCTCTAGCATTAATTTGCTAAAAACGTATTAATACGTGATCCGATTACAATGTTTTAACATAGAAAGTTTCTATCAGCCGCCAATTTCTGTAATTCGTCATTTTTTACAAAAAACTAATGGTTAAGAGGAACTGTAATTTAAAAATGAACAAAAACTTAAAAATCTGGATGCTTCGGAAGAGTCTCGATCCGGGATCAGTGTTTTCATCAATCTTCACCACATCAACCTCAAACATGTCATCATCATTCAACGGGAAAATGACATTTAACTGTCGGAAATTAAAATTTTAGAAAAAATTAAAAATTCATAAATTTTTAGAATAAAATATAAACATAATTATAAATATAAAGAAAATATAAGTATAATTTTTTGGTTATGGAGAATTATTTAATTTTAAGTTCGCTGATCGAGATGTAAATAATTAAATATTATTAAAGATTAAAATCAAATTAAAAATTTTAAGTTCAATATTTTAAATAATACTTTAAAATTGAAGTTTTTATTTCTAATATTTATTCAAATTTTTCATTTTTTCTAAAATTTTCATAATAAAATGTTTTTTTCATGCTTAAATAAACCATTTAATGTTCTGAGACTTAATTTTCGAGACTTAAAAGTCGTGCTCCGACATTCAAACATGTCCGAGATACAAGTCGCAGCCCTGTGCTAAACCCTATTTTAAATTTGATTTTTTGAAAAATTGTGGTTTACAGAAATCGGCGGCTGATAGAAACTTTCTATGTGAAATTGAGATAAATCAGAAGTTTTGAGCGGTTAAGAGAAACTTTACTGTATATATAAATATATATTATTGAATCCTGTGAATGCTATTTTCATATATTTTTGAAAAATAATTTTGTTAAAGCTTTTTTAAGAAATCGATTATATAATTGCTGAGGATGGAAGAATTTCAGAAACATGTACAATAATCAATTTCTTAAAAAAAGCTTTAACAAAATATGTGTACATGATTTAAAAATAGGATGATACGTTTCGAGATAGCAATTTCATTATCAGCTCAATTTATTAACTATTACATTATAAGGGATATACAATAATTGATAAAAAACCTTTTACTAATATATCATTGGATAAAAATTAATTTATTCCATAACTTTTTAAATGTTAAGCACAAATACACAAAACTTGATCAATAACTAAACTAACCATTTGAAAAAAAGATTTGTTTACTCTATCGTTCCGTACTTAATAAGGTAACGGATACATTTAATAAAGATGACAACTGACAGTCAACCAAAAGCTAATCTTTAAGAGAACTTCTCACACTTAATTCAATCCTCTCAATTTTAGCCTTCAAATCAAACCCAAAACAATCCGAAATCCCATCGATGCAATTCGACTGAAATGTCTGACGAAATGGCAATCTGAAAGAACAGTATAATGACATGGTACCAGGTTTGAGACTGGTGACACTCAATTTATTATCACTGCAAGACAATCACACACAGCGACAAAATATATATATTGTTTTAAATTACTTTGTTCTTTCCAACTCTTTCACAAAATTATTGATTTTATTGTCAAAACATAAATATCTATTTATGCCTAAGATATAGAGACAATGGTGTATTTGGTTATCGGTCACGACCAGTTTAAGAGTAGCGTTAATGAAAAAGTTTAACTTTAATTGAGTGTTAGACAATTGGATGAAATCACGTTAATCAATAATTCCCAATAAGTTGCTTGAGACTGCCGATTGAACATCGATTTGACCAATAATTATCAAAATGCTCACACAGACTTTTTAATAAATTATTATGTAGGGCAGTCTCCAATGTACAGTCAGGTGCAAAAGTTTGTGAACGCTTGTTGTTAAATTGTCTTTTGCACCCAACTGCAATTATATTGACAAAAGCACACCAAAATACAGATTTTATTAGAACATTATAATAAGACACAAATTTATCAAAACTTGTCATAACTGGTACATCAACCACGTAAAACCAGTGTATATTTAGTATTTTGTGTATTGACATTTAATATTTATATTAATATTTCAACCAGTCTCTTTGACTGGTTCACCTTGGACGACCAGATCGAGATCTTGAACATAAGGAACCAGTTTCCCTTCTTCTCTGAACAGTCTGACACACAACTCCAAGAGAAACATTAAGAGTTATAGCTATTTGTCGATAAGAAACGCTGTGCTTCTGCAATGCTAAAACTGCTGCACGCTGTTCTGTTGTTAGCTCCTTGCCGCGGACAGGCATGATTCTAAAATAAATATTTTCAATTTATTACTTGAAAAGTAATAAAAATAAAATATGCATTTAATCATTTAAATGGTTTATGTATACTTAACAAGGAATACACAAACATACAGTGCAACAACAAAAAGCAGTATAGAAACAAGCGTTCACAAACTTTTGCACCTGACTGTATGTAACATCGCACCAAAGACGATCTTTGTTATATCAGAATGGTTATCTTGATAAATGAATAAAGGAAACATTGCCTTAGATACTTTAAAGATATTTCGAAAAATCAGAGTTTTGCTTCTCCTGATGGATCTAAGAAAGAAATGGAAGCATCATAAGATATTGATAATATGGCTAAATATTGCTTAATTTAAGTCTTATTCTGAAAGATTTAAAAACTTGTTAAAAACAACTAACCATGAATTAAATTTGAAAATTATATAATGAACTCATAAAATTCGATATGTTCAGTAATAAATCGATTACACACTTAACACTTTGCTTTGTTATTTTTAATGAGTATAAATGTAATGGATCCGATGACATAATCACTGGACACTGTCCGTCATCTCTGTAGACGTCAAGGTGTTAAATTTGAAGAAACGGATGCCGCATCCGTTGAAGGAATTCGAGCGAGTTTTAACAGTGATTTTTGAAAGATTTATTACTGACATATATCTCCTTTTGTATTTTGGCCGTTAAATATGACAAATTCTGTTTAAATCTTTAATGTGTAACATCTGTAATGAAATTATATTTTATATATTTATTACCCAAGTTGAGTGTGAGGTTTTGATATTAATTTTCAGATCAATTGATTTTAACTATAGTCTCAGATGTAACTCAAAATAATTTAATAATTTCAAGTTTTACAAAATATTTTTATTTTAATGTAAAATTAATTTACCAAAGTTTTTAATTTTAAAATAGTGAAAAGGAAATATAATTCCAGAATTATTTATTTTAGATTTTTAGAAATAAAAAGTTTTTTTATAAACTTCGAAAAGTAGTCGATTATTTATAAATATTTAAATTTTATTATATTAAAAACCAATATCTTAAGCGTCCATCTTGCCTAAAATGTACATAACATTATATTTTAAAGAATTAACAGCTAATTTTCCACTGTCCTGTAATGAGGACAATGAGAGTTAATGGGATAAATAAATAATGTTTTTTGATGTTTATCGTCAATATGGAAGTATTTTTTAAAATAATGAGAATCTTAAAATTATGACATTAGATCAACACCATGGGCACGTTTAATATGATCCGATTGTGCTGTAATTTATTTAATGAAAACGAACCAAACGAAAACGGTCAACGTGGTGTGGTGGTGAATACGGCGAGTGTGGCAGCGTTCGAGGGTCAGTGCGGTCAGGCTGCGTATTCGGCGAGCAAGGGGGCTATCGTATCTATGACTTTGCCACTTGCTCGAGACCTTGCCCAAATGGGCGTTCGAGTTGTAACTGTCGCACCTGGTATGTTCTTATATTCAATTCGAATCTGTCTCCACCAAGAAAAGACTTGTATACAAATATTTTCTTTATCATAATTTTTAAATAATTTATCATTTTTTGTTATGAAAACTTTCAGATTTTTTTTTATTTTTAATTGTAAATTTGTAAAATGTTAATATATATTATAAAAAAGTACTTAAATTTAAAACTTAATTCAAATAACTTTTATAATAATTTATATTATTTGTATATATTTTTTTCAAGTTTTTAAAAAATCCAAAATTTTTCGATCAAAAAATTATATATAAATTATGGAATAATTATTTTTTTTGCTGTAATAATATGCATTCAAAATTTATAAATTCAGTAAATTTTTATTAGAAATTCAAACAGAATTTTAGGGCAGAAAGAAGACTTTTATAAATTATTTTTTAGGTAAGATAATGTGACATTTTGTAAGTATATTATTTTATTCCTCGGGGCCGGCGGAAGTAATATAAAAAAATTTCATGAAAAATAATGATAAAGGAAATATTTTTTTCTTGGTTAGAGACAATGCGGAAGTTGATCTAAAATCGACGCGATTAATATTATCATCACCCAGGTCTGTTCCTAACGCCCCTTCTCGATAAACTGCCACAAAGTGTCAAACTGCATTTGTCGCAGACCGTTCCATTTCCACAGAGACTCGGACATCCGGATGAGTTTGCGCATCTCGTTCAATCGATCATCGAGAACCCGATGATGAATGGAGAAGTAGTACGACTGGATGGAGCCATCAGAATGCTTCCGTGAATGGATCATAATGGCACCATTTTAGGCGACATGAATTAATGTGTATTAATATGATGAAATAAATTATTGTCTATTGAATGTCATTAAACTTTTTTTATTTTTAAATATTTAATAATTTGAACTGATATTTTAACTAGAAAAAGACCCGTCATGTATGACGGGTGAGCTAACTTGCCGTCTTTGGAAGTTTCTGTTTTATAAATTCATTTTTAAACACTTTGTTTTTTTACTTTTAATTAATTACCATTTTGACTTTTTTCAATTTATGAAATTTTTATTTTTCTTGCTCAAAAATTTTTAATTTTAAACAATTTGTGGTTTTATTTAAATCATAGAATTTCTGTCAGTAAAAATTGTATTTCTCCTAATAATTCTATCTATATAAAACATCTGCTGCGATTCAAAATCGTATCAGTAACAAAGAAACTTACTAATAAACAAACACGCTTTTTAGACAAATGTTATACATATATATTTATATAGGATTTGGAAAATATTCAATTTAATTTTTATTCTTGTCTGGGACATCGACACCAGACGGGAAACGGCACAGGCGGATTGACCCGTCAATCCACCAAAATACGCTCTCTAGGTTCTGGGATGGAACCCGGGCTTGAAATAGCTAAACTAATTTCTGTTTCCACACACCTTTCACGTAGTTTAGGGACGTATAACAATCATCATAACATTTCCTTCACTAATGAAAAGGTTTTCTACGTTGAGCGATGTTTGGAAAAACAGAGTTACCGAATTTACGTCAAATCAAAACCAAATGCAAACTAATTTAACTCTAAACCGAATTAAGCAACTAGGTACTGTAAGTCTGTGATCGTTTTTGCGGCAAACTATTCGTAGAGGTGTGCTCAATTAGCGTTTAAACGTTTTTGTTTTTTAAGACACCTAAACGTTTAGCGATTTATAAACGAGAGTGTAATTTTTAAGTTCGTATTTCAAAACTCACGACATGGGTTATACTATTTTGAAAGATTATGATTGGTTGACTTATATAATAATATAAATAATTAGCTAATTGGCATTACAAAATTTTTCATTTTAAAATTTAAATTTCTACTTTAACTTAGCACAATAATATAAATTCATTTAAACTAGTAAATCAAAAAATTAAATTTTTTTATATCCATTCTTTATGCAGACAGAACTCTACTTTGTCAACAAAGATTTAAAAATTTAAAAAATTTCAATTAAAATAACATTAAAAATTAATATAAACTACTTATAATTTATAAATATCTTGCAATTAGTATTGTTCGGGAACTCCGAATTTTCCGTTTTTTTCCCATTTTGGGATCTTAAAAAGATTTTTTCGACCAAATTTTTACATTATCATTTATTGTCGTCGAGAATGAGTA
Organism: Girardia tigrina; assembly: GCA_001938485.1. Lineage (NCBI taxonomy): Eukaryota > Metazoa > Platyhelminthes > Tricladida > Dugesiidae > Girardia > Girardia tigrina. Next base: position 41,354 of record MQRK01236108.1, read on the forward strand.
AGTACGCAAAGTTTGAAGAAAATCGATTGAGTAGAAGGCCTTCAAAAACAGGTTTCTAAATTCCACGGATACACACACACACACACACACATATATATATATATATATATATATATATATAGAAAGTAAGTTAATAAAAAGAATTGAATAAAAAAGAATGGTTTAAAAAGAATGGAATAAAAAGAAGTTTGGCGGACTTCAATCTGTTCAGGATATCTTGTACATGATGCTTGTGTTCTGTTTCGTCCTTTGAAAATATAATAATATCATCGATGTACGCCAAGACGTATGCTTCGGATACTCGTAGAATGGAGTCAATTGTTCGCTGAAATGTCTGCGCCGCATTCCTTAATCCTAAAGGCATGAAGTATTATATTCATAGAGTCCGAAAGGAGTGATGACAGTCGTTTTGTGTTTGTCAGCTTTCTCAATCGGGATTTGATGATAGTCTTTCTCGATGACGATCGTTGTGAAGAAATCGCATTTCGATATCTGGTCGAATATATCGATTATTCTGGGAAGAGGATACCTGTTCGGCCTAGTTTTGGCGTTTAGGAGTCTGTAATCACCGCACTTTTGAAGTGTGACATCCTTTTTCTTAACGATCACGAGAGGAGAGGACCAGTCGCTACTGCTCTCTCGTATAATGCCATCTTTGAGTAGCGAATCGAACTGTTTTCTAACAATCCGTTACGTAGAGTTCGCCATGCGACGCGCTCTTTGAGAAGATGGTGGACCGGATGTTTCGATGGATAGTGGTGGTAGGTTGATCAGGTTTTGTATTTCCGTCGGCTTTCAGAGCAGGTTTTGGTTTTTGCAGTCTATCAGAAGGTTAAAATGGGCCAAAAAATCGGAGCCCAAGATTGGTCGGCGGACGTCTGCGACTGTGAATCTCTTTTGGAAGTCTTCGTTTAATACTGGAATATGGAACTGAAGAAGTGTCTCACCGAATGTTTTGATTTTAAATTGTTGGTGGATATTAATTTGCGGTTGTTTGTTGTTGAGTCTTGCGGAAAAATGGTTCGATGTAGAACGCTAATATTTGCTCCTGAATCGATTAAAAATGAATATACTTGTTTCTGGACGTGGCAGTTTTAGACGTAGCGTTGACCTTCATCTTGTGTCGAAAGTGATTTTTATGGGCCTCAGTGGACTTCACTTGGTCCCTGGCTCTTTTCCCGAAACATTTTCTGCTCTCCAGGAGCACTATGTTTGACATTTCCTCGCTAATTTACCAAATCTTTGATAGCAATATAGTCGTGATCCATCGGTGTGAGATTTGTTAAGGCGATTCTTAACCCAACTGATTTCCGATTTAATCTCTTCTATTACTATGTTTGAAGACTGATTTTTGGGCTCGATTGTCATCAATTGCGTATTTTCTAAGGAGAAATGATCATCGGCTTTGACACTGAGTTCCTCTAGACTGAGCGATTGGAAACTTATCAGATGATGTATGATTGAAGTTGGAAGAGCAGCTAAGAATTGCTATTTGATCAATTCATACTTGTTTAGATCTGCATTGGTTTGGATTATTCGGTGGCATTTCCTTAATTCTTCTAAGAATTTGGTGGGTTTCAATTGATGTTCAGTTTCGAGTTCGGTCAAGCGGCGTAAGGCTTTGGCTGCTGTCATCGTATTTTCCTTTAGAAGAGCCTGTTTCAGTTTTTCATATGGAGAATTGCAGGAAGGATCCATGGCTGATCTAAGTGTCTCCAAAATGTCAGGAGGTAGGCTGGTAAGAACATGGAAATATTTTGTCTTCTGGCTGGAAATGTTTGCGAGTTCGAATGCGGCTTCCTCTTGAATGAACCAGTTAGCAATATTTTTGAAAAACGGAGGCATTCTAACTTGAATGTGACTGAACTCAGTCACTTTTCTGACACCAGTGTAGTCACTTTGATCCATAAATTAAAAATAAAGCTAAATAACGCTTTTTAGCAAATGTTTATTTTTATGAAATTCTGTTTATATAAAAAAATATATTTAATTTCAATTATTGCATTTTAATGCATTTTTAAATTAAGATTTAGGCATTAGGATTATGCCTACAATACCACAAAGAAGAAATAGTCTTTTGGGAAGATTAATTAATAAAACAGGAGTACATCCAGTGCCAGAAGCGTTAAAAGCTATTATTGATTTAGAAACTCCAAAGACGAAACAACAACTCAAATCATTTCTGGAAATGGCTGGATACTATAGATCGAACATCCCAGGATTCGCGGAATTATCACACGAACTGTACAATTTGACAAGAACAGAAATAACGTTCCAGTGGACAGAAGAAATGGAAGCAATATTTCAGCAGTTGAAACAAGCAATCTCAGAGGCAGTTCCGCTAGCATTCTACTCGACATATATGAAAACAGAAACTATACTGACAACAGATGCCACAGACAACGTGTTTGGAGTAGTATTAAGCCAAATCTAAAAAGGGATTGAAAAACCAATCTACTTTATCAGCAGAACTATTCCTGATTCAGAACGAAAATAATCAGCATCAGAAAAAGAAGCACTCAGTGTCATCTGGAGCACCGTGAAATTACATAGATTCCTTTATGTACGAAAATTTCAAGTAAGAACTGACCACCAAAGCTATCCGAAACGATTCACCGACTGACAAACTCTCACTATGCAGGGTTCCCGCTCGATATCGGGGTGTTGGCCACTCTTTTCGACCGGAGACTCTCCTCACAAACAATGAGTGTCGGCCGTCACAGCTCGACCCGACGGCATTCACTTCAATAATATTACCATTAATATTTAAACAAAAGAGAAAATTGAAATCTGACTATAGATCCTAAATTCTAATTGTAGAATTCCTCTCCAACAAGAGTTTTGTCTATAATGAGAAAATAATGTGAAAACCATAGGACAAATTAGGTTTTTTAAATTAAGGAGTAAGTAAATGATTTGTACAGTCTGTACTTGATACAGTGTATACAAAATTCCAAACTAAATCTGATTGACTATTTAAGTTGCTTTTTTAAATGACTTTGAATAATTATAACTTGGACAAATGATTGAAGAGTGTAACCATTTATACCGAGCGATCAATTACAAATGATGATCTTCAGATATCTTGCGGACAGATTATTCGTGGCAAATAGTTTTAATGTCAGTTACACCAGGAAAAGAATTGTTTATATAACATACTGTAAAAAATATTGTCAGTTGTTAACGTCTATTACAATTTTATCCAAAGTCGTCCTATTGTTTAACATATCTGTCCCCATTAACCCAAAGAAGATGTTTTTTGGCTTATATCGAAACACTTAGATTATTCTTTTGAGAATTCAAAAAGGAAAACACTTTACTTAGTTTTTAATTATTTTGAAGGATAAAAGAATTAATAATTGTATCAATTATCATAATCTACAGAACCAGAATGAATGTCTTAGGGCCCTATAAAATTAGTTTCTCTTTTGTCTATTTTTTTATAAAATTCTTTGTTCTTTTAAATAATTTTATTTAACATTATGTTTATTTTTACATCTTGTATCTATTTTATCGTGACATGGATGATAGAATATTCATCGATGGACGACACCAGTGGAGCACTTAAATGTGGAGTTGAGTCCTTGAAATATAACGCATTGTTCTTTTCTGTGATGAATGGGTCCTGCTACATTCCCAAGTCCGTATCTTTAAAATCGAATCAAACGAGATCTCAAAATACCTACAAAAAACTCTCAGACAAAATAACCTTGTTTAGAGTTGTTAATGGAAGTGGCGTATATTCATATGACTATTTTACAAGAATGAATACGGCAAAACAGCTAATTGAAGATAAAAGCGGTAACTATTCTGAAAATTTTAGGAGCATTCTGTTGGATGAATGGAATGATATTCGACCGTTCACAATTGTACAAAATGCAATATATTCATGTTTTAATATAATATAGTGTAAAGTGGGGTCGAACTCTCATAGGGTGTACAGGTCCAAGTAAGCAAAATATCGAAAATCTGTTTGAAGACATGGATAATAACCCATAGGTAAATAGACGGAATATGATTTTAGATTCTCGAAAAAATCAATACATAGTGCTTTATTGAAATGTTGTGTTTTATAGTGTAAAATGAGGGAGAATCCCCATAGGGTATGAAGGGTGAAGAAAGCAAAATATCAAAAATCTTTCTGGACACATGGATAGTAACTCCTATATGAATAGTCAGATTCCATATCAACATTTTTGAAAAAATCGATACGTAGTGCTTTTTCGAATATGTGTACATTATGTGTGCAATTATACATATTATAAAAGCCCAAGTCACTCACTGCTTCACTAACTCTGACGTAATAATCAACTGAAAATAATCAACTGTGCATTACGTTGACATTAAGAATGCAATTTGTTAACATGATAAATGAAATATGTTGACCTGATGGATACAATACGTTAACATGATGGATGCATGACGATATCACCTTGGATACGGTCATGTTTTGAGTGGTTGATACGATATTGGTTGATAACATAGCATAATATCATAATATAATAC
>MQRK01236109.1:0-14880 GCA_001938485.1 Girardia tigrina
ACTAACTAAAACTAAACTAAACTAAAGTTAAAATGTTAAAAATTAACTGTTACTGTGTCGAATTAATAAATGTGTAGAATTAAAAAATTTATGTCGTCTTATTGTCGATTTAACTTTAAGTTTTTAATTTTAATTATTTTTTAATGTGTCAAATTAAAAAATTTGTTTCGAATTAATAAATGTGTCGGATTAAAATTTTTCATATTAAATACATATTTTTTCATAAAAATTGATTTTTTTCATATTAAATTGATATTTTTTTCATATTAAATTCAGAAAAACTTATTAGTCAAACCAAAAATATAGTTATTGAAAATGTCGAGTTTCGAAAAATGTGTAGTAATAATGAAAATATTTCATTTTAGTTATTGGTCGAAAAAAAACTAATCGAAATTTAAATATAAAAAATGTGTCGAATTGTACGTGTGTCGAATTGTCTTGTGTCGAATTGTCTTGTGTCGAATTGTCTGGTTACCATTACAATAATGGATCCAGAATATTCAAATTAATCTCTTGAATTTGTTTTAATATTATTACAACGCGTGTAATTTTTAAATTATAAATATATATTTGAAATTGTTAGTTTATTATTATAGAATCCTCTAACAAAAGTTATAACTTTTTCTGCGGAGTTCTAATGTTAAAACATTTTGTTGTTGCATGTCAGGTAACGGTTGTCAATTGTTCAAAAATCTCATCATGTTGCATGGCAAACACATCATTGTGCTTGTCTTAGACATGATTGATGTGAGTAATTTGAACAGATAATTTTTGTTTTGCAAAGAGCCCGTTTGCAAATCAAGAGCTCTGACGGTAAATAAAAGTGACTTAAACTTTTATCCAAATGAGTGTACCGGTCATCTCATGAGTCCCCACCAAGGTGAGGTAAATTTTATCCTTTTCTTATGACCCGGTAATCCTCCACCGATGCAATCTTGTCGCAACTGCTCACATTTTTCTAACACCACCAAATAATAATAATAATATTAATAATAACAATAAAAATAAATAGTAGTAGTAAAAAACTAGTTGTAATGTCATACTTGGTTGGAAGTTTGAGTTTAAAGAATTGACATTGTTATAATATTGATGATGTGAGAATTGATATGGGAGTGAAGCCGAACTAGGCCGTACATTGTATTCAATGGGTAATCTGTAACCCGGTTGAAAATTGGTCATAGGCGTAACAGCTGAAGGTACAGGTGAGCCAATTTCAAGTCTACCACCAGATAAACTGGCATCTTTGTTTCCACCACGATCCTTCTTAAATATTCGACTGAGAGTACTTGTTAAACGAGATTTTTTTCTATCAACGCTATTATTAAATTCAACTCTTGGCATACTAGCACATAAAGTGGGATTGTGTAATGAATCTTGACTTCCTGAACTTGGAGAACTTTGAGGACTACAATTTTAATATATAAGATTTAAATATCAAATTTAATAAGTTAAATTTTTTGTCACTACCTCATGATTATTGGATGGTGAGTGAAATGTTGATTTCTTTCTAAAGACATTTGATTCGAAACTGATGACGGTAAAGGTACAGGACCAACTAATGTAGCCCTATTAAGGCGTGGTGTTACAGGAGGACTAGATTCACAACGAATATGACGGGGTTCGACATGAACTTGACCGATATCATCTGATGGAGATTGATTTAAGAAATTTCTAATTTTATCACTTCCAGAATCCTCCTAGATAGTTAAAAAATAAACATTAATAATGTTTTAAATCTATTATTACGAAAACGCAAGTCCTATATATACATCTATCTATTTATCTATCTATAGAGAGAGAGAGGAATCTTGTGAACACAAATTTCATATTATTGAAAATTAACTTTGTTAAAGCTTTATTATTGAACATGTTTCGAAATTTCGTACTTAATCATCAACAATTATAATTTAATAGTTAGTTTTATAAAATTTTAGTTTTCAAGGGAATGATTTTTTATTTATTTTAATTATTCCAGATATTATTAGATATAATTGAAAAGTGTTTCTAAATTCAATAAAAGATGTGAAGATCTGAAAAAGCTTTACTTTGTCAATTTTGAATGTTTATTAATGGTTTTCGTGCCGTAACAATAATGATTTACAGAACTGCCGTTCATAATGTGAGTATAAGTTCTTCTGTAAAATTCATCCTTTGAAACAGCAGAGATTCCATTTTACAATGTAACCAATGATCAGGAACCTTACATGATCGACTTCATTGTGCCTGTTCATGACGATTTATTCCTCCAATGAACAAGATTTTTCACCGGTGACAATTAAATTTATGAACCAGATTAGCTTGCAATCTACAAATTGTTCACGATTTAATAGAAAGGAAGACTTATTATCTACACAACGTTACTATTGAAAGAGGAACTAGTGATTCTATTGCAAAAAGGCTGTTCAACTTTCCTAGAAATGAAAATTTCAAAAAAGATAATAACCATTGGCGCTGATGACATAACTGGAAATGCTGGACATAAAAGAGGAGTCATACATTTAATGAAGTGTCTACTTTTTCGTTCTCTGCATTGGTTTATATATTACCCCTACTTAAATGAGCTTCCCTTTGCCATTAATGTACTGATCTCATTGAGTCTTCAGAAGGTTACATATTAACAGAGAGACGTCCCGTCATCTTTGTAAGAGAATACAAGAACATTGGAAAATGAAATTAAAAACAAAGTTTCATCCAAACTTTTAAAAACATAAATAATAAAAGTTAATTAAGTGAAATGAAAATTGAAGAATTTAGTTATTGTTAAGCATTTCATTTGTTTATCCAGCCTAAACATTTTAGCAACCATGAAGCTCGAATTCACGCCTTTAAATGTCATTTCAATCATGGAGCCCGTGGACGCAAAATTCAGAAATAAACTAAAAATTTATTATCGCTTCTTAATTTTTCAGTGTGCGCTACAAATCTCAAAGGCAAATACGTAAAAACTTCCTCGATTGTATGGAAATCTACTTTCTTATTAACATCCGAGAAGACGTAAAACAGGAAACAATTAAAAATTGTTCTATTTATTAAAATTCCAAAAAGTTAAACGATATTTAAAGGTAAGAAAAAGTTTCAAATTTCGAAATTTTATGGCTGTCAAACCAGCAAGTCTTTCTACAGAATAAGATCTTGAAATTTTCTAAGAAGTGAAAGACAATAAAAAGAGTATGAAGTAGTTAAAAATATTTTCTGAGATAAATAATCATTTAAAATAAATCATGCAATATTCAGAAAAAAATTATTACAAAATTGTATTAAAAAATGCGATTAAATTATCGTTGCTCGTGTTTAAAAACTACAAAAAATACCTCAAGTAAATTATCCAATTGCTTCGACATTTCCGAAACAGTGATATAATCAGACTGGCGATTCATGGACGAATATTTTAAATGATTGTTTACTTTACCATCGTGATTATCCATTTCGATTTGATCTTTAGAGCTTGGTAAAAGCGGAGTTGACATTGAATGCTGCATTAAATATTTAATACGTTTTTATGAAGTATGTGTAGCTTAACTTGTCCAATTAACCAACTCGGTTTTAAAGTGCTTTCTAAACCGTGTCCATAATTATTTCTCACAACTGGACGCGAATTTATAGTTTGATGTTGCCAACTCATAGGTGGACCATTCGGTGTGGACCGACCACTAAGTGGCGGTGGTGGCGACCAGGATCCGACAATACCCATATTTGTACTCGAACCTACCCTGGACTCGAGTTCGTCTGCTCTTTGTTCGGTCGTTTCCTTTTCCTCCTAAATAGTTTATAATTAAACACAAAATACGGAAAAAATATTTAACAGTATATTGATAAATAAACATTGACGTAATTCATAAAATGTGCGAGGATTTTTGAAGTCTTGTTAAAATTTTTGAAATAAACGTTTCAAAAATGTCTTTTTCTGAATTTTCATCAAAACGAAACCATGAACCTAATATGGCGACCATAGCCAGTAATTCAGATCAACTCATATCGCGATTATTACCGGAGTGATACAGAAAACAAGATGACATTGAGATATTCATTTCATCTTGTACTAGATATTTCAAAGTGGTCAAGATTCCAGAGAATATCTAAGAAATATTGGTGATAGGATTACTGTCCCACGAATTGGCACCAATATACGAAGTGATATCGGCTAAAGTGAAAGGCCAAGAAGCTCGTCTTTGAGAGGCCTTCCAAAAAAAGAGTACAATGATGCAAGATTTAGAAGAGGCTCTAAACTTCTAAAGGTCGGATGAATCAGCTTAAGAATATTTCGCAAAGGCAAAGAAGTTAGCTGCAAAGCTAGCAAAACACAAATTGGTGGAAGAAGAAATTGAAAGATTCCTTCTGATTTACTGATCGAAAGACAGTGATGTGAAGAAGGAAATAAAATTTAGAGATGTAAAATGGACAACGGATGTGAAAAACATCATAAAGAAAGTGGATAAAATACGAAGATCGGAAAAACCAGTGCATGCCAACTTACACAGATGCGTTAAGAAACCAAACCACGATCAGGAAAGGAGAAACGTTTGAAAAACGAACATCATTGAGAAACCTTATTATGTGCTGGAACTGTAATGAAGTGGGGCACAAAAGCCAGTAATGTAAAAGAGAAAGGAAAATCACGTGTTATGGATGTTGGAAAAAAGATCACATCCGACGCAAGTGCAAGAATATCGTATGAAAAATTTTCAATAACTTTGAGCATGATGCAAGGGACATGTTACACCAATTTGAACAAACGATATCAATGACAGTATCAACAAAGAAATGAATATCAAAGGAGATTTCAAAAAAAAAACAACCGATAATTTCCACTCGGACAAGGGCGAAATAGAGGAAATTGGAATTCAGGAGAGTATCAGAATCGAAAGAGATAGACAGATCGCGCTGATGTAAAGAGTAGTTTGTGAAAAACATGAAAAAAACGTACATTTTTTTGTACAATTTTTAATGGAGAAAGTATGATCACTACAATATTATTTTCATTAATTATAATACATATGCAACATTGACTTTATATATATGGCCCCTTCCGCCGTCTGAAATGCCCACCGAATAATATTATCTGAAAGTAACACTGTTTTTATTAACGTTCCATTATAAGCTGCATTATTTCAGAAAAATAGATTAAAAAAAGAAAATAACTAATTTCATTTCTTTTTGATAATGTTTTCATTCATTCCTTTAATTTTACTATTCCATCTACCACATAATTCGGCTTCACATCTCTTTATCATCCATCTTGCAGCACAGTGATTAATAACGGTTGATTGCAGATACATAGAAAGTGATTGTTTTGTATTCTTAGCTACTATTTATTGCTTTGCACATGCAATTAATTTTATTGCTTTGCTATTTTTCTATTAACAGTGGCCAGAGTCATATTTAAATGAACTATGTAAACCAAACAACGTAAGTCGAGATCTTCCTCGATAATTTTCGTATCCACTGTTTGATAATTTTATTAGTTATACAATTGTGAAAAAAATGTTGATTAATGTTCTATAAATCACACTAGTTAATCAAAAAATTAATTTTTTATATTTATTCTTTATGCAGACAGAACTCTACTTTGTCAACAAAGTTTTTAAAATTTTAAAAATTTAAAATTTTAAAAAATTTTAATTAAAAAAAACACATTAAAAATTAATATAAACTACTTATAATTTATAAGTAGATATCTTGCAATTAATATTGTTCGAGAACTCCGAATTTTCCGTTTTCTTCCCATTTTGGGATCTTAAAAAGTTTTTTCGATCAAATTTTCACACAATCATTTATTGTCATCGAAAATGAGTAAGTGTGTAAAGTTTGTAGAAAATCGATTGAGTAAAAAGCCTTCAAAAACAGGTTTATAAATTCCATGGATACATATACATTTATGCCTATATATATATACCCATACAGAAAGTAAGCTAATAAAAAGAATGGAAAAAAGCATTACAAAATAAAAAATTAACCAGTTCATTAATTTACATTAAATGCATTTTTTTTTAAATTGAGAGAATAAGGCAACTTATAAGCGATACGATACATTTTTTTTATATTACTTATATATGCGAAAACATATCTAAATATAATTACAAAGATTTAATTAAATTATATAGAGAAAAAGTTAAAATATTTTCCCGGAATATTTAAAATTGATAAAATATTGTAATCATTTATTGTAATATATTAAATATAGATGGCTTAAATAAATAATATTGCTAATATAAAATATTTTCCTTAAATTCGCACAAGACTCAAATTTTTGTGTAACTGACAAATTACGACTGTGATGAAAGGAAGTAATAGAAAAAGAGATAATAAAAGTAAATTTACGCTTTTCTTCTAAGATATTAAAAATAATTATAATCTTCTGTTTAACCTGATTAAGATCCCTTCTACTTCTGTATCAAATGATCGCTAATATGAAATACGAAAACATTTAGTTTTCTTTAGCAAAAGTAAAATTTAGAAATTTCTTTTTTAATAATATTATATTTTAATCTAATTATTAATTTTACATATTTCAACACGGAATATTTCCAATAGAAAACTAACTATTAGTGTTACAAACTAAAAAATAATAAAATAATATTTAGAAATAAAAATTCATTAGAAAACAACAAAGGCAAAATAATAAAAATTAACTTGAATTAATCGGATCTCATTATTAATTGCATCTAGTTGTTCCTGTATCATCAATGCAAGAGCTTTAGCATCCGATGTTCCAGTCGGAGAATCCATATTTTCCTCTCTATTAACAGCCTGGGAACTCTTGTCATACTGTAAATTAGTTTTTGAGTCGTGGAAATCAATGTTGTTTTCAAATTCTATCGGAAATTGTTCTATTTCCTATTGCAAATTAGGAATACATAATTAAAGATAAGTTATTTTTTACTTCGTCGGTTGGTATTTGTTTTTTTTGTAGAGTTGATTCGTTCCAATTGTCGTTGTTATAAACTGCAATCATAGAACCATACTGGGGTTGGTTGTTCCCGACAAATATTCTCTTAGAACTATCTGACATATTTCCAATGCTGCGAGGAAGAGATCCTCCCGCGATATACATCTTTTCAGCTGCCGCTGAAGAAATCAAATAATGTATTACATATGAATTACATTAAATGTAATATGAAATATTTTCCTTATGAATATTTATATGAAATATGTTTTTTAGTTGGTAATGGGTTTTTAATAACATAGCTTTACAGGTTTTTGTATCCAGTCGTCAATAGAAAAATATATGATGATACTTTGTGACCAAAAAACTGTAAATGTTCCAAAATGTAAAAAGGAGTGAAACGAGATCATACCTATAAACGCTTTTTTCTTATGGTATTCTGTGAAGCAGTTTCAATATCAGTCAAATTTCTATTGAGTAAGATCAAAATTTCAAACGAAAAATCACTTTTTTAATAAAAAATCTACAAAAAACACTGAACACACATTTACTCCGACGACTATCTCAACCATATCTCCACATTAATGTCATTTGTGTCGCATGTTTATGATGTACTGATGCATACCATCTATGAAACTATTCGCAAAGCTTTATAGAAATGATACACGGTGAGCATTTGGGTCAAATTATTCTAACTTCCATACTACAGCACTGAGAACGCGCGTATCACGTACGATTCAAGATGACTGAAAGGGTTAAGACATTTAAAGTTCGATAAATTAACCCATCATGGTCAATTAATAATTATTTTATTTGGCTTTTTCTAAACGTGTGTATGTTTTATTAAATTATTAATGTGTTTTAATATACATTTATCTTTATCTAATAAGACTGAACATAAAATCTTCAAGTATGATCTTGTTTGTGACCCAATCTGTTAACATTCCCCTTGCCATGCTAAAAAATACGCATGCTAGCGTACTGTGTAGTAGTTCTATTCATTCAGAAACGAATAGTTTAAAATCGATATAAATAGAAATATTCATTGACATTGCTTATAGTAGAAGTCAATATATGATAATAAATGAAATTTATCTGCTAAATTCATGAAAAATATAGATCATCGACTGTGAATTATCAAAAATAACATACAGATATTTAAGTTATCAGAAGCAATGTGTACAGGAAGGGTTAAGGAAATATAACAAATAACTATTACCAATACATATAAAATTCAATTCTAAATAATGAGGAATGCAATTAATTCTTTAAAATTTTATATTGTGTAAATGTTAAAAAAGATAAAATATAGAAATGATTAATGAAATACAATGTACCATTTTCTCTGGAAATGACTAGAGCAGTTCTGAGAGACTCGATCTGTTGTCTCATGTTCATTGTTGTCTCAGAATATTCTACGATTTGATCTTTTAACCACTGAGTCTGACTGACTAATGTATCCCTTTCAGACTTTGTAGAATCTAACAGCCGTCTAATTCTGTCTAATTCACTATTTAATTCATTCTTTTCTTTGAGATTACGCATTTTCTCCTCAAGATGACACTGAAGTCTATCATTTGATTCAGATAACAGCTTACTAACCTAAATGAGATTAAACTGTTGTACTAAAACATTCATTTAAATTCGATAATTAAGTAATGTTATATTGGGTTGGCCAAAAAGTCATTGCGTTTTTTACTAAAATATTTATTATCAAAAAATGATATGGATGCACAAATATTTTTACACGATATACTGTCCATTATTTTCAATCACTTTCTTCTACCTTTCCGGTAGCTTCATTATTCCTGACTCATAAAAACATTTGCCTTTGTCAGCAAAAAAGCCGTCTAGGAACGATTTGATGTCATCATCACTAGCGAATGTTTTTCTATTTAAGCAATTCTGCAGTGATCTAAATAAGTGAAAATCCGATAGGGCCAAGTCCGGAGAATACGGTGGGTGCGGCAAAACCTCCCAAATTCATATGATATTTGATTTGTTTTATACTTAGATAAAAGTTACAAAACAATTTTTTAGTTTATTTATTATCATTTCAAATATTAAATATTACGTTTTATATAGAATTAAAAATTTACTTTATTAATAAATCTGTTTATGGATTTTGTGTTAAATCTTAAAAAATCTATCTTAAAATTTATTATTGTGTAAATTATTTTTTTACAGTAGTTTATGAAAATCCTATTTTAAGATAATCTTTAAATCTATTTTTCGAAATGTAATTATTTCATTATTAAATTGATTAGATTTTAAATTAAAAAACTTTATGAACTCCCCAAAGCTCCTAACAACATTTATATAGCAAAAAAACGATTATTCGTAACAGGAACGAGTAAAAGTTAATTGGGAAATAGTGATTAATTGAAGAAGGGTTATTTTACTTCAATGGTGAAATACTGTTTATAATATAATCATGAAAGCTTTAAAGTTGTAAAATATCAACCCACTTTTATCATTCAATCTTTCTAAATATACATAAAATTTCTCGATTTAAGCACTCTAATTTTTATCTAAATCGCTGAAATCTCAAAATCCATAACTATCTAACCTTTATATATATATATATATATATATATATATATATTATAGATATTTAATTACATAAAATCTAAATCAAACCGTAGCAGTAAGTCGGGTATTGTGTTCTTCATTTAATTTATCCCGCTGTGCAGCACGGCACAGCTCTCCCTCTGCTTCGGCAATTCTAGATTCTAATTGATCAATTTTGTCTTCTGCAATGCTCAGCATTAAGTCATTGGCTGCAGCAATATTTTCTTTTTTTTTCAATGCTGATCTGTTTATTTGATTATCAATATTATCATCCTCTTCTGTCATAGTCGCCTGACTTCCAGCGCGACGTTTTTGAGCCACAGTGGCTGCTGCTGAAGTCAGCTCCGATTCCAGGCCAACATTACATGAACTTTTACATCGAACTAATTGTGATTCAGTTTGCTCTAAACGATGCTTTAATTGATTAATTTTTTCTTCCATCTGAAAAAGAAAAAATTTAAATTTTCAGTTTTAAGTGCCAATTTTTAACTGTTCATAATTGAGACAATATTATCATATAAACAATCTATAAAGTATTATTATTATTACAAATAGTGTTTTCTTTATTATTATTATTCGGTCACAAAATATTAAAAAAAATTTAATGAAAAGTTTTAATATTATTTATATTTACATAGATCATAAAATATATTTTTGTATGGAGATAATAATTTATAAATGATGGTAAAATAGAATTTTAATCCGATAAAAACGTTATTAAGTAAACAAAAACTCATCCTTTAAAGCAAGTTGATGAGTTTAAGAGCAAGGATAAATAACAATATCAAATTAGAGGAGTTTTTCTAGGAGAACAAAGATAAATTATCATATTTCACTTTTTTGTGATTAAAGAATTTATTAAATAATAATGTATTTAAACTTTTGCCGAAAGATGTAATTGTAGAAGTCTTTACTTCAAGGAACAATTATTGTTCAACTTCCTAGAGGATCATATTAACAAATAAAATTTATTAAAAAACAATTTATGAGACTATTTGTTAATAAGAAATAATGAAAATGTTATTAATATTTTTAAAATAAAACTGCTAGTTATTAAAAACTTCAAAACTGAACTTATCTACAAAAATATTTGTTAAAATATAAAACAAGAAATAATTGGAATCAAATTTTTAATAAATGAATATAAATTTGAATAACAATTTGAAGGGTACGTATCAGTTCTCTTCCGACATTTCTCTTCTGATCATTTCTTATCCGGTCATTTCTCCTCCGTTCATTCAGAATTTAGAATTACAAAATTTTAAGAGTGACAATAATTAAAAATCAATGACAAAATATTTATATAAAATAATAATAATTTTGTTATGGAATAAATTTTATTAAATTAGTATTCTTCAAATAAGGAATAAATAATTTGAATATTTCAATTTTTATGTGATAAAATAATATTATTTAAGTTTTTTAATTTATTTAATTATGAGGTATTAAGTTATGTAAAAGTGTCTTTATTTGGAGGAGAAACGACCTGTCCCCAAATTGAATGTTGTTGTTGGCTATACAGAACCAGGTTAATTGATAATGGAATGATGCATTGCGTGTCCCAAAAATGTTCATGGTATGTAAATTGACGTGGTGTTATCTTGTTAAATTTTATTTAATTCTGATAGAAATTTATTAAAAACAAAATTTTGATTTTTTAATTGCCTTAATAATAAAAATCAACCTTAAAGTGGACGAAGAATTACTGTTTGCTACAGTAAATTTTGTAAATGGAGAAACAGTTATTGGAGCTCTGAGAGGATGTGACAATGATAAAAGAAATTAAAAATCTTCTGAGTTACAAATTCTTAATGTAAGATTCTCATAAGATGAAAAAAGTCATATTAGAACTATCATTAAATTGTAAGTTGTTAACACACTCAAGCTCAGTTTTAATCTGTGCTGTTGAAGCCACTTTATATAAATCAACTGTCCACAGGGTATTAAAGTAAAGAGTTAAACAATTTTCCTAACAAAAAGCATAAAAAATGTTTCACTTAATCCAATAAAAAATGTGTGTAGTTTTGTAGATCTTTTCTGCTAGAACCTGAAAATAATACCGGATTTGTTTTGCATTCTTTTAACTGGTGAATATTCTTTTGGTCATAATGTCAGTTACGAAAAGCAAACTAATCGTGCTTGGGTACCGTAAGGAAGTGAACCACTACAATAAACTATGATAAAGTAATTCCATGAAAAATACTTCTTTGCGTTCTAGGACAATACATCGCGGGCAATTCGTCGCAGGACATTTTTGTCAGATGACAATTCGTCGCATATATTTGAATTAAAATTATTATTGACTGATGTAGATATTTTTTTACAATCGACGATCCTGATCACGATATTTCTTTTTCCTCAGAGGAGGATCTTCACCTGCAAGCATTCGCGCAACGTTTATTTGGTTGATGTTCTTTTCTTTCTGAAGTTTGACTACTAACCTCATCAGAGTTTGGTGTGCAATTTTAACTGTCCGTGCAAATACATTGTTACATTCTTCTACTGCGTTGTTAGAGCAAGGAATGTTATCACGGACAGATTGGTAGCAGTCCCAGATATCGGATAAAAAACGAGCACTACCTCTTCCTCGTTTTCATCGTCTTCCAATAAATGCGTCCTCCCAGTAGTTGAGAAGTTGATCGACTTCTGGAAACAAATCGAGATCTAGTACCTCCAATCATATGTTATGAACCACATCGCACACTTTTTAAAATACATTAAATTTTAATTTTTTAACAATTATTTTATACATATAGATAAATAAAAATAAGTGGAAAAAGAAATATCGTGATCAGAATCGTCGATTGTAAAAAATATCTACATCAGTCAATAATAATTTTAATTTAAATATATGCGACGAATTGTCCGGTCACCCTTCTTTGAACAGTTTTTTCCTTAAATTTGAAAATTAGATTATTTAATGGCAAATGTCACGACCGAGACTAGATATTGCAACGATACATATGTCAAGAAGTAAATTATTGAAAGTTTTGGTTATTCGTTTATGCCTGAACATTTATTAGATAAAACAACTGAAAGATGCAATGGAAAATGGATATGAATCATTGGAGGAATTCTTTTACAAAACTATATTTTATCTCAACCTGAACGTTGAAGATAGTGCTTTAAAGAAGGCGGTAAAATATTTTCATTTTTGTAACAAAAAGTAAATCACAAATGTTATAAAATAAATTGTTTCTTATAATTATACTTTTATGGAAATCGACTTAATATATTTTTTTAATTTACAAATTACAAATAATTATGAAGTACACAATCTTTGTAATTTTCAATTCTTTTATTACATTATGCTTATCTTTTATTTCAGTGAACTATGCCTGTGCAGGTTGAAGTCAGAGGAAACTCTGATGGAGGACCGCTGCGCTTTTGACGTGAAGATCGATCGTCGGACATGAGTATAGAGACGAAAGACTAATCGAACCATCTAGTAGCTGGTTCCTTCCAAATTTTCCCTCAGGATAGCTGGCGTTTATGTTTCCGTAGTTGAACCTGGTAAAGCGAATGATTAGAAATATTGGGGCGAAATGCTCTCAACTTATTCTCAAACTTTAAATTGGTTTTAAGTGCGCCTCTCATTAATATTTTTGTTGGAGGTGTACATCGAATATGAATGCATAGTGGGCCTTTTTTGGTAAGCAGAACTGGCGATGTGGGATGAACCAAACAAACAGTCAGATCAAATTTTTAAAATATTTATTTCACTATAAATATCATTTGGTAATATATTTTGTTAATAATTAAAACAGCGAAAAATGCAAAATGGTTGCTTATCTTAGTTGCAAATATTGTCAAACAGTAAGACTTGATAAAACCATTTGATGCTGGAAAGTCTGCCGTGTAACCAATAATTACAACAAAGCGGCATATCACTTAATTCAAAAAACTTCAACCGAACACCTAACATATTCAAACCTGATGAATGAGTACAAGAATAATTAGAAGAAAAGTGATTGATTTTGTAATCAAACCTTCGCATGCAGTTAAAATGCCTTTGCTAAAACGTGCTCACCGACTCAAACGACTTGATTTTTTAAAACGAAAAACAATTCTTCTCCAAAATTGCACAAATGATGGTTGCTGAAAGTTGCTTTTCTCTGATGAATTGTCACTTTGTAGGTGTGGTTAATTTGTCAACTAAATAAAGCTCCAAAAACGTCAATTTCTAACCTTATGACACATTGTCAACTGTCTCGCGTTCCTTAAACGTTATGCTATGTAGAGGTTTCTGCATCAGGACGAGAATCTCTGAACGTTTAACCAAGCGGTAATGTTTACATTGACATAATGAAAAACAAATTACAAATGTGTATAATCCTTCACAAAAGTGGTGTGTTTTAACAGGATTCAGCTCTTATCCACTCATGTAAACTTGTAAACCACGATATCTGTGAAAGATACTTGTTTATTCAATGCCCACACGCATGAAAACTGTGCATAAATATCATTGACGTATGTGGAAATACAGGTTTGGCTCAAAAGTTTCTGCCGATGAATAAAGCTTTCTAAAATTAGTTCTATGCATTCGCGATTAATGAAATTTTTACCATTAATGTACTCTTCAGTAGTTTTGTTAACAATATATGTTAAAATTTTCACAATTTGAACAGAACTTTCATAATAAATACTTAGTTTGTATAAAATTAAACATTGTTTAAATCTATTACGAATATTTTTTACGAGAAGATATTAGAAAAATCATTTATTACAACTGGAAGAGAGAACTATCAACTGCCAATAATCATAAATAAATCAACTGCATCTTTGGTGAAGGCACAGTTGGCCTCAGAACATGCTCCGACTGGGTAGCAAAATTCAATAGTGTAAACTTTGTCTGTGAGGATGAGCCGCGCAATAGATGGCCGTCATACAATTTGGAAGAGGAGATACTAACTCTTCTCAAAGAAGATCCGCGAGCTACAACAAGAAAATTTGCTGAGTACATTGGGAGTGACAAGGAGACTGTGAGAAGACGATTTGGTAGAAACTTTTGAGCCAAACCTGTACTAATAATATTTCATAGTTGTGGTAGCTTGGTGTTTTATATTCAAATTTGTATTTTAAGTAAAAATATTTGTAATATTTTCAAATAATTGTTCTTTACTCAAATCATTATAACAAAATAAATATTTTCAAAGATAATTAGTTATTGAGTGATGTCCTTTTTTGCATAGTAATTTCCACCAAATATCAAGTTCAAGGTTGCATGATATCATGTTTCTGACAAATTGTCTAGATCTCTGAAACATAATGTTCCTGTCTTTATCCTTAAAAATGTTATATTACATGTGTGAGGAATATTTTAAATTTGGTATATTGAAATTGGTTTGTTGAATTTTGTATGTTGAGTTTAGTATTTGGAAATGTGTTTCTCCCACCCAGATGGAAAATTGATATTTTAGATGTTC
>MQRK01236109.1:15183-33848 GCA_001938485.1 Girardia tigrina
ATTATCAATTTAGAACGATGTCGAATGACGAGAGTTTTGCTGAGAGTTGTCCAAAAGACAATTCTGATTGTAATGAAAATAAAAGTTTGAAAAGCCATGTTGGTGTTCTTAATAACATGGAAATATAAATATTGTATTTATCCATTTAAAAATGAATTACCAAAAGTTTTTTTTGTCCGAGAAGCATTTAATTAATAATGATAGACAAATATACCAACTGCATACATTTATTAATTATTTCGATTCTAAAAGAAAGAATTACCTGAGGCCATTTAGAAAACTTTTCGAAATAGACCAAAAAATAAAAGAACCTTAATTTCAGGGGAGACTACCAAATGTATAATAGGATGTGGAATTCCAGTTCAAGGTTGTCACAATTAATTATATTATCATGATAATTATTAATAAATAATAAATTTTTTAAAACTTATTTTTTTTCTTTATTTAAATTAAAACGGCATTTTTAGGGATCAGTAATTGAAAACATCACTATTATTAAATTTAATATTACCATTACAAATTTTCAAATTAAGATGCTTATCATTGTAAATATAGTTATCATACTAAGATAATTAAATAAAAACAAAATTCACTTTAAAAATATGAAAAAGTATATTATCCACTACAATATTAACTTCTAGTAACCATTTGATAATAATTATATTATGCCTTACAATGATAAATTAGTTTAAGTTTTACAATCAGAATAAATTCATATTGGGGTGTCTTGTAAAACTGTTTTGCGGAGAATATTTAATTGTTACTTTTTAATTATCATTATTTAGTTTTAATAATTGAACATCATACAAGTTTTATTTATATTCCTGATAAATAAACGTAACTGACCTGTTTAAATTCGGTTTCTTTCATTGCCAATTCAGATTTGGCTTTGTCACTTTCTTCTAAAGCCTTACCAATTTCCTTTTGTCCACTCTGATATCTTTTTTCCAAGGTTGCTATACGTTCTTCTTGATCACCTCGTTGCGCTTCGGATTCGTTTAACTGTTGTTGAGAAGTTTCGAGCTAAACAAAATTTACAGTTTTGAAAGTATTTTGGGAAAAATATTTTAAAATAATCTGATTTAAGGAATTTTAAAAACAACGACTGGTGTATAATCAAAAACACCATCATGTAAATTAAAAATTATTTATTTTTTTTTGAAACATAATCAAAAATAATTGAGCTGTCTTAATTTTTAAAATAATGGTTATCTAATCAACTAACGCAATATATAATAAAGTAACCTCAACGAAGAGGAATAGAGATTTGTATGGACAATTATTGATAGATTAGGTGATTTAATCAGAAATTGCTAAAATTTATTGCTAAAAATATTTGTTGATTTTAAAAACCAAAGTATTAGGATCATAGATAATTTTAAAAAGTAAATGAAAATAGATAATATAATTTCGCTTATATAAAGTTGACTTTGTATTATCAAAATGTTTCATTTCCATGAGTTATTCGAACGTGGTTTTCCCGATGATGGTCATGAAATATGTGAACCACTGTGATTGGGAGATAAAAACTTTTTAGACACCGGTGCCGGCCGGAACCAATGAGGTTTTAGATATAAAGTTTTCGGATATCCAATAAAGAAAGAGAATGAAACAAAGGATGGCAGCTGGGATATGGTGCGAAAATCACTGGCTAGTGTCAAACAAGTGCGAGATTTTTATTCAGTTTTTATCATAGGCTGGGTTCCATTAGTCTCCACAAAATAATCAATAAGTACAAAATCGATGAATATTTAAAAACATTTTACTCAATCAAGAAGGCTTTTTACTTAATCGATTTTCTTCAAACTTTACACACTCATTTTCGATGACAGTAAATGATTATGTGAAAATTTGATCGAAAAAAACTTTTTAAGATCTCAAAATTGGAAGAAAACGGAAAATTCGGAGTTCCCGAACAATATTAATTGCAAGATATCTATTTATAAATTATAAGTAATTTATATTAATTTTTAATGTGTTTTTTAATTAAAATTTTTGAAATTTTAAAAACTTTGTTGGCAAAGTAAAGTTCTGTCTGCATAAAGAATAGATATAAAAAATTTAATTTAATTTTTTGATTTACAGTAGGGGAAAAGGGGTTTCTGCCTCACACCACCTCGGGAGGGGGTCTGATCCGATCAGAAAAAATCAATAATCAATAAAATCAATAATCAATGCCTTTGCAAAGGTTCCAATCACCCTAGCCTAGACAACAACGGTAACCAAGGTCTTGGTTACCACAGCAACGGTAATCAAGGGACATTTTTCATTAGCAACAAATACAGTGAATTAAGGCGGTTGTAACCATGATTATCGTATCCATAGCAACCGTAGAAAAAAGTGCTAATCGATCACTGTACAGTGCACAAATGTGCTAGTCGATATTTTTTAAGTGCTAATCAATTTTGCACATTGTGCCGCACATTTCTAATGTGCTAGCACAGTGCTTTTTACGTTGCACATGTGCAAAAATCAATACATAATTTTTTTTAAAAGTGCTAGTGTCAAAAATCGATATCATGTGTTTGATGCACATTTTGATTCTCTATCTAAATGTGCAATTAGAAATTTCATATATTGATTACTTTTTCCTACAATTAGCATAATGTGTAAATTTACACAAAAAGCACATCGATTTTAGATGTACATGGAAGCAGAATATCAAAAAAGTGCTGATACACTTGAATAGGAATCCATATACGTACATTCAGATTACATATAAAAATTTTCAAAAATGTGCTAAAATATCGACTTTTCGAATATTTCTGAAATTCTCAAAAAAGTGCTTAAAAATCGATTTTTTCGTATATATATATATATGAAACCAATGTGTTATATATATGTTATTTACCATCAAACAATACCTCATGAATCGTCTAATGCACCTAATTAACAATCACAAGTACCATGGTTACCGTAACCAAGATACATAATAGGCTAGCCAGCAAAGTGTAAAACATATTTACATGATTTTGTACCAAAAATCGACTATATTTAGATAATTAACATTTCAAAGTCAAATCATTTAAATATGTTTTACACTTTACTGACTAGTCTAGGCTATTCCTAACTATCTTTGGATAGGCTATACCATATCACCAATATTAGTGTACAATCTTTTGAAGTCATAAATGTTTATGGTCAACATATTAATACTATGGATATATATATGAATATGAGCGATATATAGTCTGTTACGTAATATAAAGGTGTACAATTGCGTAATTATTCAACCTTTTCGTTGACTGTGATGCTTTATGTTATGTATATCAATATATGAATAGATGTAATTGTACTATAAAACATGTATTACATATATCTTCATTATTGAAAAAATGCATATATTACATGATTTTACATGAAAATCATGTATTTGTCTATGTTTTTCAGTAATTTATGTACATTTTTTATATATATACATTCTTACAAAACCTATCAATAGTTTACACACTACATTTAGATTATAGCCTAGGGCAGCCTGCCTAGGTGTAGTGCATACATATAACATATAGATTGCATTTACTTTGATGAATCAAGTTTCAGTGTGCTATATAACCATAATATAATAATATAATATATAACGTGTGTTAGAAAAACTGATCGCAGTGCAAACCTCATCAAAATTGGAGTCCATAAAATTTATTATAAAAAAATGTGCCTTTTTTTAATTTTTTGAATATTTAAACAAAGTTCTTTTTTTAGGAGTTTTACAATTTTTAAATTTAACCGTATTATAAATATATATATATAGAATTTTAATAAGCGTGCTTTTAATGTAATTACGACTTTAAAATATATTGAAATTAAAATATCTATATTAAAATATAGCTACTATTCCTTACAGGATACACGCTACTCGTTCCTTTTTTCAGAAGGTTACAAAAAATTTAAATCGTCTATTTTAAAATCAATCGATTGTAAAAATTTAAATTTAAAAATCATTTCTAAATCTTACAAAAATTCAAAGTATGTTCAGTAATAAATCTCATACTCCTTTGAGTTTATGTTCCAATCTGGTTTATCAATTTTCGTGCAATTAATGAAACTCCATATACATTGGAGAGTTGTCTCGTCATCTCTGTAAACGGATTCAAGAGCATGGACGATTGGGTAATGGTAATATTCCTGGGCATATGAAGGTTTGTAGATAGGAGGTGAAAACAATTAATTTTAAAATATTGCGCAGTAATTTTAAAAATTATTGGGAAAGAGTTACTTGTGAGGTATTATTGATTAAATTACTTAATCCGTTCATTAATGTCCAAAAAAGTCTCTCTTCACTTTGTTGAAAATATTTAATGAGTTACTATGCAAGATGTTTGCATAATCATCACTTTGTTAAATGATTTTGGGTCACTTCATCACTTGACACATTATCACTTACATTTAATCACTTAGTCACTTTATCACTTGAAACTTTATCACATGATATTTTATCACTTTGTACACTTTGTCACTGGATACTTTATCACTTGGACATTTTATCACTTATTTTTTCATAAAAATATTTTTGGTCAAATGGTTATATTTTTTCTTGCATTATGTGTGATAAAACGTATGGAAAATCACGTATGGAAAACAACCAAAAATATCTTCAGTCATATATGGGATATATGAATTTTTGATGCACAGAGAATATAAAAACGGCGATATTCAGTGGAGGTACAAGCTATATAAATCATTGAAGTGTGCACCCTCTATTAAAACATTAGAAGTTCATGTAACGAATGCTGTTGATCCAGATCATAACCATAGATTAACAAATAAAATATTGTGATCAAAAATGCTGTTAAAGAGATAAAGAACAGAATATTGGATCTTCAAGTAACTACCACTAATGTTATATGTTTCGAAAGTAAAAAACTAGAAGTAGGGACTTATCGGCATTGTCTAAAAAGAAATCAATTTAAAAAACTTTAACAAGAAAAACAAACAATTTATCCAGAAATAAGACCGACATTATATAATTCTAATCTACTTATGCTGCATTGCTCATTTTTCAAACATTTGATTATTATTATTTGATAAGTATTATTGTTCTTTAATTATAATTTAAAATCATTTTAATTCTGTAGTTTAAAATATTTCAATGTTTATAAAAACTTCAATTTTTCAATTTTTTTAATAATAAAAAATTTATTTTTATAAGAAATTACAAGTGATAAAGTGTCCAAAAATAAGTGATAAAATCTCAAGTGATAAAGTGTCCAGTGATAAAGTGTCAAGTGACGAAATGTTCGAACACATTGTTATATATAAGACAGCAAAATTGTTGTTAATTCAGCCTGAAGATGGTGGAAAATCAACCGAGATATATTGGAATAAAATTTGATTTTTTTAATGGCGTTCTTCATTTTAAACATAAAAATAACATATTATTGTAATTGATTCTGAATTTAAAACTTTTATTTAGAAAATTATTCATACATTTGGATTAATTTATTTACAATGGTACAAAATATTCAAAACCAAAGTTAAGCAATTCATAATTGATCTTCTGGATCATGGAATCAAAAAATATAAAATTAAAATGGATGAATCAATTTTATTAATTAAAATAAAAAATTACAAGTAAAAACTATTCATAAATTATTTAAATTTTTATATATTATAAAATATTTTTGGTAGTTGCTTTTAATTTGTCGAAAAATTTTATACAAAAAAACCTTCTCAAAACCAAATACAAAATCATTTTATAACCTGTTCTAAAGTTTTTTGAAAATTTTTCTGAGTATTCATAAGACTGTCTTCTAATTCACGAATTTTTGTTGTCTTCTCAATGATCTCTTTTCGTACAGAAAGTAATTCGGAATTTTGTTGATCAATGAGATCTTGGAGAGCCGCGATCTGTTGTTGAGAGACTACAGTTGCTGCCTTTTCTAGTTTAATAAGATCATCATGAGAATGACCATGGATAATGTTGGAATGTTTATGAAATGGTAACTGTTCGCAACTGGAGGAATTACTAATGGAAACAGAATTCCCAATATTTACGACATTATTGGTTGGCATGTTCACATAATCACTGGTTTGCATATCAACCGCAATGGATGGAATATTCTTCATTGGATCATTCCCATTTAATGTTGATGTATTTAATGGTTCTGCTAATAATTCGAGAATATTATTAAATACTATTAAGAAATATATTCAATTGATATTTTTTTATTTCTTTAAAAATCAATTTTACCCTTAAAATTTTTTGGAGCATTCATTTTATATTGCTGCAACTCAGACGTCAGTTTAGCAACTTCTTCTTCTAATTGACTCGCTTTATCCACAGCAACTTTAAGACGCTCTCTCACTTTTTCATCGAGAGCTTTATGGTGTTCAAATAGTGACTTAAGTGCTTTCAGTACTTCAACTTCTGAGCTGACACCTGCAGGATTCACAACTTGTCTTTTAACGACCGTCATACGAAGAGACCTCTCGTGACGGGAAACAAGACATTCTAAGTGTTCCAATAGTAGCTAAAAGAAAAATAATATATTAAAATAAATAAAAAATAAAAAAATAAAATTTATTTTTATAAGTTTTTTGATTTTAAAAATCTTTTGGTAGTTTGTCCATTTTTCTAGTACTTTTTTAAACATAAAAAATAGTATTTGCTGTAAGTTTGTGAAAAAATTATCAATTTTTTTATAATTAATGGATCGAGTTGTGATATTTTAAAATCGAATGTCCAATACCACCATCTTCCAATTTTTTAGAGAGCTTAAGTTTTTATAGAGGGGTATTTTTTATAGAGAGGTGTAGATTTTATAGATGGGTATATTAATAAAGAGCCAATATTTTTACGCTGTTATAACTTTTGTAAACAAATGTATGCAGCAAAACTCTGAAGCTTTAATCAATATTTTTCCAATAGAAAACTTTTATAGTTAATACAATTAACTTATTAAATTCAAACTTTTTAAAACTAGATAATATTTAAAAATATGCTCATAACTTATCTTATCGAAAAAATAGGAAGATTGATCCGACATTGCTTCAAATACTTCAATTTTGACCAAGTTAGAAATATCTAGATAGGTAACGGAGAGTTTTTTACATTTTTCTAAATAACGGAGAATAAAAGAATACGACTCAATTTATCAAAGAGAAATTTACTATGTCATATGTGGATAAAGAGGCTAACAGACTAAAAAAAAGATGAATACGATATAGATGGTTTATCTGATAATATAAGATTGTCATCGATGTGAAAATTAAAAAATATTTTTAGGAAGAAAAAAAGAAATAATCATTGTATAACAAATTATTAACCCTTACAAAGAGATATTTATAGACTTTTGCAGGTCTATGAAATCAAAAAGATGAGGGAAACAATATGCTTTAGCAATCAAAGATAAATTAAACCGATATATCAGTCTGAATGCAGTAACGAAAAAAGATGAAGAAACTATAATAAAAACAATAGTAAACAATTGAATTTTCAAGTTTTAGTAAACAAAGAACAAACCACATAGAATGTGGTGAAAGTTAAAGTGACACTGGTAACTGGAAATAATCGAATATTATATTATTGACAGATTAGCTTAACTTAGCTACTTAAAAAAAGACTTAAAAATCCACCGAAATATATTGCAATAAAATTTGATTTTAATGGCGTTCTTAATTATAAAATTTTGCCATTATTTTTTAAATTTCTTATTAAAAAAGACTAATTACTAATTTCTATTCCTAAAATATAATGAATTCTTCAGTAGACAGGTAATAGTAATTGACTCAAATAACCATTTGATTCATGTGTAATCTTTCGTCCAGAATTTGTGACTGTTGTTTTTAGTAGAGTAAGGTCATTTAAACATTAATTCTTTGGCTACTTGGACATAATTTCACTAATCACTCTTTAGTTTTAATATCTCCAAGAAAAATGATCTTCTACAGTTATGGTAGATTTTTCTTCTGAGAAAACAAATTAAACTCTTCAACTGAAAGCAATAACATAAATTTAATGGACGAAAGATAATGTGGATAATTCTTAAAAGCCTTTTTGTCACATCACTGAAAACATTTAATTTTCTTCACTGCAGTCTTCAAGGAGAAAATGAGATAAATTAATTAATTAATTATTAATTCATTAATTTTGATTTTTCTTTTATTACATTATTCTAAGAGTATCTTATTATAATTGAGTATAAAAATAGAATTTTTTTATTTGATGCATCCTGTCAATAAGATAGTTTTATAAAGATTACAGATTATGTGATAGAATTATTGATACGTTTTCATAATTAAAGTAAAAAAAATTCTTTGTATAATATTATATTCGTAAAATATAAATTTCCAAACATATTTAATCAAAACGTTGTGGTTCAGTATGAACATTTACGGCTTCTTCGAAACAAGAACATGTGTTCTCCATAGAATTACTCATTGTCTACTAACACGGCCAGACATAGCTGCGTGAGTGATAGTTATGAAACAGGAAAAATTGCTTTCGTCGAGAACGATGGCGAATAAAATAGAAATTAGTCTATGAGAAAATGATGCATGTTTTTAAATTAGATTAGGCCGTCTAAAATGTCTTTATTTTGTTTAATTGATTAAAATTTGCTTAAATAATGATGAGTACTTTTCTGAAAACTAAAAGTTGTTTGTTTCTATGTACAAATGTATTACTGTCGTCATTATGAATTTAGCTAATATTTCGCTATTTATCAAGTCAAAATTAATATCGTAAAAATTCATTACAAATAGAAATTATTGAATGTCTGTAAATTTGAAAACATGGAAATGATTTGATGAAAATATGTTGAAAAATAACAACAGATATTGAAATGTTGGCTAAATACAAAATATAATAATACTAAATTTTAATACTAAATATAATAACATATAAACCATTAGTTTGATGAAGTAAATCTGAAGAAACGTGATATATACGAATGAAAATGCAATGATTTCATTTGATTCATAAAAATGAAGTAATGAAGCAAAATATTCAGATGTGATGTTTTACGTGATGTGCCCAATAAGTACCCGGACTAAGTAAGAAAGCAAAATAACAGGAGCCTCAAATTATAACACAGGAACATTAATCATATAAAGGTACTATTTCTCAAAATAAGACCCTTCATGAGTCACACACTTCAAATGATCAACAAGTTCTAAGAAAGCGTTTTTGTAGAAAATTTGTGGCTGCTCCTTCAGGAAATCCTCCACGTACTGACGCAGATCATCAGCATTTTTAAACTTTTGACGTCTTAAATGTCTTTTCATGTTACTAAATAGGTAAAAATGACTTAATAAAAGATCCGGACTGTATGGAAGATGAATCAGCAATACAAATCCACTTTTTGAAATTGTTTCCATTGTTTCAGCACTATAGTGAATAGGAGCATTATCTTGTAATAGCCACAGTGGATAGCCATACGGATCGTCAAGCACTTCTGTACTTCTGAATAAGATAACTATTTTACGTGGGATTTATGTGAACATCTTTTCCAGCAAAATCGACTAATAAGACACCAGTGTAATCCCAAAAAATGCTCAGTATCACGGATTTCCGATGGAATGTACCATAACGAAGAATCTTGGAAGCAGATTCACCCGGAAATTTTCATTCAGCTGATTCTCTTTTACACTCCGGAAGACACAATGACAGTGGTGTTTCATCTTCAGTGATGATATTCTCCAAGAAATTGTCTCCATGCTCATCAAAGAGACGAAGATTTGCTGAGCAGCATTCCAGCCTGTTTTGACACATCTCCATGGTGAGGAAGCATGGAACGAATCTGGATGCCAATTTCCGAATCCCAAAATCACTCAAAATGGTTACCAAGCTTTATTTATTCACATTCAATATCTCTGACAACTTTCTTATGGTAATTTGTCGCTCCTCCCTCACAATCCTGGCACACTCTGCTTTCTTTTCGTTAGAAATTTCACATGGGCACCCACACTTTTCATCATTAAACACTGATTCTCGCCCATGTTTAAATTGACTAATCCAATGGTAGATGGTAGTGCGTGAAGGGCAAGTATTCCCATAAGTTTCCATCAACTGAGTTAAATTTTTTATTCTTTTCACTTCGCAAAATGAAGAATTTTTTTACATTGATATATTCTACTTGTTGTAGCATGACTCGGGTAAAATTTTGAAATGACGCTCTGCAAAACAAATAAAGAATAATTCAATAAATCAAAAAATATACCAATAACCCATCATTATTTATGCAAGTCATGATAACAAAAATAATTATTAAAAAATATTCTATCATAGATTGTCCGGGTATTTATTTGGCACACCACATAAATATCTATGTACTATATACTTTTAATTAAAAAATAAAATTTATAAAAGATTAGAAATAATAATTTATTAAATAAAATTTCCTTTGCCTATTTTAATCATTAATTTCACACTCAACTACTGGTGGAAATTACTATTATTACTATTAAACGTTATAAATTGTTATCGTTGCGGTTGTTGTTTGGAATTTAGTACTTTGACTTAATCGATGCAAAAGCGATAAGGGAGTGCTATCTCAAATGGTTTTGATTAGGTCGTGCTACATTTACGATGCCAGATATCCTTTTTATAGCATATGTACGCAACTATACCTAGGGGACGGAAAAAGAGAAGCAAAATCTAAATGTCTGCGACACTTAGCGCACAGCTGCCAGTGATAATAGTGCAGGTCGGAGGGAAGCTCAAGAGCGCTCATGAACACCTAATCTTCAACAAAAATGACAAAAAGACTGATAAAAGACTACTTCGAACGAAAATTTCTCCGACCGACCATGGAGGTTGAAGTTGAGGGTCGCCGAGTGAGATGCTTGGCTTTACTTGCATAAGATTTTGATGGAATCAAAGTGGGGATGCTGTTGGTGACATACGTAATAGCCCGACTTTGTGGTGTCGTCATCAACGATGATAGGATCCCACCAGCGAGTTGGCATGGTATCCCGACCATAATTGGAGCAGCGGGACGACTCAAGTGGGATAATAGCGTCAAAATAACATGCTTGCTCGAATACTGGACAACGGATTCAAAGTAGAGTTTAATGGAACATCCCGATAATGGAAGTGGCAATGAAAGGAGCAAAAGTCTCGCCAGTGCATGATAACATCAAACCATATGCGTCAGCAAAACTTAAAAAAAGAAGAAATCAATACAAAATTTATAAAGTAGAAAAAATTGATTAGATGACGACTTATGAGAACCAGCGGTGACTGACACTTCATTTCATGGTTATAATTCCACAATCTACAGAGGTTCTGTATTTTAAAAATTACGATTATTGAGAGTATATTGTACGGAGACTCAACATCGTTTGTTCGATAGTTTTATTTATATATTTCATTCTTTTATTATCCTTTTAATGATAATTACTGTAAAAAATATTGTATAACAAAAAATTAACATATCGATGAGTTGTAAGTATTACATTTTGTTATAAAAAAGAAGAGATTATGAACTATTTTTTAATTAGTTAACATTATATAAAGTATCAAATATTAAATAATATAAAACAATGGAAAAGTAATTTAAAACATAACAGAAAAAATATAAAATTCAGTCTTATTTACAAACAGCTTTTTTTAATTAATTTTTCCAATTAGATGCCCCAAATGAAATGTAACTTTTAATTTGTTTTAACTTTCTTCTAAGCATTGGTAAAAGAGTTAGACAATAATTCTCAATATTCGTAATTTAAAATTGCCCCTGGAAGTATCATTAATATATATGTTGGGTCTATGTACTAAATATCATGTATAATATTTAATTATTATAATTTATTTGCTAAATACAATTATATTCGCAAACTTAATTGCACAGAAATATATATATATATATATATATATATATATATATAGTGAGTCTTGTCAACGCAAGTTTAATATTTTGAAAATATAATTTGATTTCTGTTTTATATAATTATTGGAAATGTTTTTTTACTTACATACATCATCATCAGCAATATTCAAAAATTTAGTATTTTAATATTTGAATAGTTCAATATTTTAATTGTTCTTAAAAATATGATTTTAAAAGGTATATGAAGTTTAAATGGAATAATTTTAAAAATATATTATAATTTATTAAAGTATTATTGGGTAAAAATGGCAAAAATATTTTAATTAAAAATTATTACGTATGGAAAAAACCTTACTTTGCCCATTTTGAATGTTAATTGATGGGTTGTAGTGTCTTATTAGTGGAGATTCACAAAACTGTTGTTCATAATGTGAATCGAATCCATTTTTGTAAAACAGAAAACTCATCTTTTGAAATGGATGAGGTTCTATCCTTACAACATAACCAATGATCAAGGACCTTACTCGATCGACACATTTGCGAATGCTCACTAATCCGAGTTTTGAGATGACGATTTGTCTCTCCGATTTGGGCCTCCCATCTCTTTCAATAGTATTGAGTCTAAGGCTCTTTAGAGGGTCCACCAAAACTAAAGTCCTTAAGGGCCCCCAGATAGGCTTCCTACGGGGTCAGTGACCTTCCGCCTCTGAGCAATCGGTTAGCCAGTTATAAACGACCAGCCATGGAACTTAGTACCATTGCCATACATACCTTTGGCTGTTACGGTGGACGCGTAACAGCCGTGAAATTGGCATTTGAATTCTCCTCTTGCTATCGAGTAGTCGACTAGCAGTCGGTATTGTAGGTGCGGATTCTTCTTCGGTATCGTCATTTGTCTGTATCCTCGGCATACTCACAGTTGCGTCCGGTAGCTGAGAGTTGGATTGGTTTGATGTCGGCTCTTCCTCGTTCTCTCTTTCCAAGTTCCCTTCTCTCTGGGCGTTGGATGTTGGCGGTTCTTGGTGATTCTTCTGAATGTGAAGCCTTAGGAATCCAGCAGTTTTGTATTCCTTCGGGCAATGTTGACATTGGTAGTTTCCTTTCTTCTGACGTGGCTGGGCTTTCTTTTCTCTTTGTTTTTGCGGGATTGGGTCTGCTCCATCGTGATCTCTTTTGAGATGTCTGTTCAATTCCTTCACTTCTGCATACTGTCTATGACAGGTATCCATCTGGTAGCTGTGTTCTTTTAAACGAGGTAACACCAGTCTCAGTGTTTTCTCGTCCCCATTCCTTTGAATTCTTCTCAGTCGGAATATCCTCTCGATCTTTCCATCCATCTTCAGTAGTTTCTCCTGCAAAATGTCTCTCTTAAATTCCACAAAAATGTACTCGGCTCCAAAGAGCCAGTGCGTGTCCACTCTGAAACATTCTGCCAGATGTTGCTTTCTCCGACCGCTGATCTTCTTCCCTCCGATGAGTTCGCATCCAGTGATCTGTTTGACGTTCTCTGGGCAGTCTCCTAAATCGATTTTGACATTGTGGATGATTCTTCTCCGCGCAATGATATCCATTGGGCTTTGCAGTCCAATGGATATCTCATCCATCCTGATTCTTTAAGCTTTTGATATCCCCAGAGTTCGTCGAGTGCACAGATTCTGAAATGCTTTCAGCTTTTTCAGGTGTGCTTCATTTGTTCTCCAGTTTTCACAGCTGTAGTAAACCACCGGGAATACACAGCTGTTAATTATGTTCTTCTTGTTCCGGAGAGACAGCTTGTTGTTCTTCAACACTGATCTGATCGTTCGTAGTTTCGCTGTTCCTTTCTGAATCCTGGCCTTGAAGTCCGTACCAGAGTTTCCCCCACTCTCAATTATCGATCCCAGGTAGCAGAATTCGTCCACCCATTCAATTCCGGCATTCAACTCGTTCCTTGCCGTAATGTATTTTACTCCATTGAGATTCAGGATCTTTGTTTTCCCAATGTTGATTTTGAGCCCCATATTCGAGAACGCAATGTTGAGACACGTGAGATTTCTTTCGATGTTTCCAAAGTCCTCGTCCAGTAACCACAGGTCGTCTGCATAAGCAAACCTGTTCACGGTCAGCTCTTTGCCATTGTAGTTCAGTTTCACACCGTCTAATAGTCCCTCTTTGATTGCGGTCTTAATTACATGATGATTGAATAATAGAGGTCCTAATACGCAACCTTGGCGGACTCCTTTGTCCATTCTGAACTTATCCTTTCCTATGCTGTCCGTGAAACCTTCATGAAACTTCATGATAATGCTCAGCATCCGATCATGTATTCCAATTCCTTGAAGGCAGTCCCAGAAAACTCTCTGATGTACGAGTTTTGACACCCGTGACAATTAAATTTATATACCAGATTAGCTTGCTAACCACAAACTGTTTTCGATTTATTTGAGTGGAAACTACTTTGGCACTACTTATTCTTCTATAAATACTCTCCTTAAAAGCTCTAAATCCTTCAGAATATGGAATTTTAATTATTTGTCTGTATTCTTCAGTATATTCTTTTTTTTATTGTTTTTTAAATCGTGTTTCTGTATATAATTTGTTTAATGTTACTCTAATATTGTGTTCTATTTGCTTGTTTGTATACATATTGTCCTTCAAGTGCCTTCTAAGAATATTTAAACCCTGATTTGCAATTTCAAAATTGGACGACAACTTACAAACTCTGTGGTGTTGTGTAAAGACCTGTATCTGTTGCCTTTCTAAATAATTCAATTTTATAGCCTCCATTCGTTCTAGTGACAAAAATGTTCAGAAAAGGAAGTTTATTATCTACTTCTAATTCTGTGGTGAATTTAATATTAGGATGAATGAGCAAAGAAATAATATAGAATGTGCAAAGTAAGGTTATTTCAATACTTAAAATTTTTAAAATATTTTTGCCATTATTACCCAATAATACTTTAATAAATTAAAATTATATTTTTAAAATTATTTCAATTAAACTTAATATACCTTTTAAAATTATATTATTAAGAACAAATAAAATATTAAAATACTAAATTTCCAAATATTTCTGATGATGATGTATGTAAGCATCTAAACATGTCCAATAATTTTATAAAAAAAGCTTTAATCAAATTATATTTTCAATATATATAAAGAGAGTAGAAAAGGCACCAAATAATATTTTATTATTCAAAAACACATCCTAATATAAAGATAAACGGTAAAGAAATTCGTCAAGAAAAATCTGCAAATATGAAGACATATGTCGCCTTGATATGCTAATATCACCGGAATTACTTCCCCATAATCCTAATAATTAAACAAACGTTGACAGATTTTATAATATAATATAAAGGACAAATATATTTGAGACTTAAATTACAAAATTAATTTTATTCAAAACTTTCAGTTTTATTTTATTTTTTATCTTTCTAATAGTTAATGATTAAATGTATAACAAAAATTAAAAATTATAAAAAAAATAATAACATATTATCATAATATGCATACAAAAAAAATACTAAGATTAGAAAAAAATATGGTAGATTTAAAAAAAATTTACCAAATAAGATAAATAAACAAATTACCCTTGTATTATTTCGTTCTGCTTTTAAATCACCTATTTCTTCATCTCTTTGTTCAAGGCGCTGGCGTAACTGATTAACCTCCTTCGTTAAAGCTGCAACCTCCTACAGGAAAGACATTTATTTACAATAGATAAAGAAGCATAATCTAAAACTTTTACCGGGTATGATATGTATACAACTTTTTGGCAATAAAACGATAAACAAAAATATGGAATATGAGTATAGTAAATGATTTATTTTCACAGAACACTCAAGAAAGAAACAGGAGATATTTTATGAACATGACAAAATAATGATGTTAGACTAGTAAATCCAATTATATAAAATTAATAAATGTTAAAAGAACTTTTTTATGGGAACTCTGATAACCGGAAGTCATTTCTGTAGGTGGTGTCTCCTTTGGAACATTGCTTTATTAAAGTGATTCCACAGAGAAGCATTCAAACTGTGAAAACTTTGCTGTTTCAAGTTATTCACAGTTTAAATGTCGGGAAATTTTTCCATTTGCGCTCCAAACATCGGGTGATTAAAATGGTCATTAATTGGGTCTTAAAATGAAGCAACAGAACATTAGAGGATCAAAACAGTTTAATAAACGTTATGCCCTGCCTTTGCTGAAATTTTCAATGTACTTGTGAGGAATATTTTGAATGTTTGATGTTTTATGTTTGAATGTTGTATGTTCGACTTTAGCTTTTATTTTAAGATTTTTATAAGTAAAGAAAATATGACTTCGCCTGTATTCATGTGGTCATTTATTCAGAAAATAATATTATTGTGTCATTTCCAAATTTAAACACAATTCTGAACATTTATTACACCCTTCCAATAAACAATGAAAGAGGCAAAAATCATTATCAGTAAGGGCAAGAATATAAAATCATTAAGATTAACATTTCGCCAACAAAAATTAACTAGTTTATCAATACTGTATAAAGAAAAAAATTTAAGAACAAGTTAAAATGTCAAAAAAATCATAAGGAAATCATTATTTTGATTTTAAACGTATTCTAACTTAGTCGT
Source organism: Girardia tigrina (assembly GCA_001938485.1). Taxonomy (NCBI): domain Eukaryota; kingdom Metazoa; phylum Platyhelminthes; order Tricladida; family Dugesiidae; genus Girardia; species Girardia tigrina. Next base: position 31,547 of record MQRK01236109.1, read on the forward strand.
ACAGCAGCGGAAGTGTCTAAAAACATTTGCGCTAGCAAAGGCCGAGATTTCACGACCGATGGAATGCGAAATTTCGCTAATCGTAATACACATCAAAAATACAAAAAGCACTCCGGACACCCAGCAACCATTGATAAAAGAACTCTACACAGTTCCATTGAAACAGATCAGATCTAAACAACACACTAACTGGTCGCTGAACTCCAAACTTCCCATAAAACTATTATTTGGAACTTTTGGAAAATGAACAAGAAAAATAAACGAGGTCAATAGGTCCCGCACGAACTCAACGAGATGCGAAAAATCGGCGAATTCATGACTGTTCTTTGCTATTGTGAAAATTCAGCCTCGGTAGATTGCAACAGATTTTGTTATCTATCGGTATTTGGAAACGCAAAAACCAATGGCTCAGTTCAAGTAAACTTGGAAAACGGACGCCTCGAAATGATCCACATCAAAACAAAGTGATGTTGTGCGTCCGGTGGATAGCATCTGTTCACAGGGAACTCATTTAACGCGATCAAACCATCACCTCTGAAGTTTACTGCACCCAAAATAGGGCGTTTTCGGGCTGTTTTTAGTGGTCGCGATATCAATAAGGCTCGCGATTGTTTTCAAAAATACAATACCAGACATCATGTGTCACGCCGAACGAGCCAAAAATTTAAAGAATTGTGTTGTGATGCTATTTATCACCAACCATATAGCACATCTTCTTTTTCGATCACGGGAACATTTCTTTCTTGGACGCCGCTTCATTAAAGATGAACACATGGAACAAGCCCCTCAAATGATTTTCGACCTGAAAAAATCAGACTTTTACCGCCACGGATTTTTCTTGTTCACAGCTTTGATGGAAAAGAATAATCGAAAGAAATGTCGATTACATTAATGAAAACGACACATTGTTATTGTAAAAATTTTGCTTTTAATAAAATATTAATTTACTGACAAGACTTTCGTTCCAACCTAATATTTGATTTAACCTTTTACTAAAAAAGATTAGTAAGTGTAAGGTGTAAAGCATATTAATTTTCTATACTTTTTCTGAAATTTTTGTAGGCCTATACATTTAATAAATTCATACTTTTATTGGTAAATATTATAATTTTATAAAAATAATTTATTTATAAAGTGTATGAGCATTATAAAACAGTCTTAGAAATTTTCTGCATTTAGTTAAATTTTTGAAACTCTAGAACTAACTCATCACAATTCCTTACTTCAATAAATCTTGTCCGCAAGTCCACCCCAATTAACTTGTACAAGTGGGATAAATCTCCTTTAAAATCATTTAATGTGGTCAATGATCAACATATTTATTTTCTAATACATTTTCATATGAAAATCATTTTATCATAAGTGTTTTTAAGAATTTTAAAATTAAATCTGTTAAAATAAACTCGAAATGGAGCAACTCTAAAAGATCATTTATCCAGTTTTATATTATTTCCATAACACGTTAAAATTATCATATTTAGTAAAATAAATAATAGTGAAAGTAACTCTACATCCAATTTTGTTGAAAACTCTGAATAGATAACATTAAAGAGATAAAGATATGATCAAATTTACCATGGAAACAAATATTGGAATATTGTTAGGAAACGATATTTGCTTTAATATGAATATTATAATGATAAATAAACAATGACTTAAATTTTGTATTGAATTTATTTAAATTTATAATTTTATTAATTGAGTACGACTATTTTCTTGCAATCATTTCATCTTTGAAATATGGTAGAAATTTGAAGGATTAGAGATTCTCGACTGTTGTTGCTTCATTCCTATTTACTAAATCTACCCATTCTTCTGTCGCATTTAATTCTAAGTTTCCTCGACCAACAAGCTGCAAAGTGAGCGGCTAGATACACCAATTGATTAGTTAAGACATAAAACAAAATTCAAAGAATTTTAACCGATTTCTAAGAGTTAATTGTATATATTCTGCCAGTTTATCGATTCGTTTGACCACAAATAATCGGGAAAAACTAACACCGGAGACGTATTTTGGGAGAAATTATTCTCACAGCAGTTATTATGTTATATTATATTTATTATTTTATTGATATATCATCGGAAAATATTTCAGATGTCTAGCCAAAAGATTTATCAATACTACTGGTATTATTTTTAGTAGCATATTCATTTGGAACATTTGTTCACTTTATTATTTTTATAATTGTTGGGAACGTTCATAAAATAAAATTTTTGAATGTTATGAAATTAGTAGATAAACAATTACATTCCATAAAATATTGTTATAAATATGTTAAAATAGATTTTCAGAAATTTAATA
>MQRK01236111.1:16572-30433 GCA_001938485.1 Girardia tigrina
TATTTTAATTTAAAGTATAAATTATTTTTGTAATAATTAAATTGTAATTTAAATTTGTTCGAATAATAAGACGTTAAAGAATATTATTAAAAAAATTATCAATCAAGAACGATGTCGAGTTACGCAAGTTTTACGGAGAATTATTCTAGTAACAATTCAAATTGTGATGCAAATAAATGTAATGAAAATTCAATTAAGGTTCTTAATAGTCAAAATGATAGCATAAGATAGAAATAGTGAGAGAAGCCCAAAAGCACTCATAAATATATACAAGAATGTCCCTCCCCATAGTTAATGGGTAAAAAAAGTCAAAAAAATTTGTTGGGTCAAAGATTTTTATAATAAGAAAAATATTTGTAAAAATATGTCTAAAATGTCAATAAAAAATTAATAATTTTAAAAAAGTATTAAAAATTTAGGAAACCAATAGTTTTTACAATATTCAATAAATCTTTTTTAACTTTTAAATTGTTCTAGTTTATTTTATTGTATTTTTTCTTTATTCATTCTCATAGTTCTGAACACAATGTATCCCCAACTGTTTCATGTAACCTGTGCAGCTCATTTACTGCACAATTGTGCAATGAAAGTGAAGATAAAATATGCAACCGTAGATAACTTGATATCCCTCACAGTAAAGAACCGTGAACGGCGTGACATATTTAGAATTAATAGACAACCATCTCAGTCGGTTTTCACGAGATGGATCACATGGTTGTATGCAGCTTTCTAATACGCGGAGCATTTGCCGACAGTTCGAAAGATAGTTACCGTGTTTCTCGAAATATAAGACACTGTCTTAAATTAATTTTGATGGAAAAATTACCAGGTCTTATACTAGAATATTTTCTTATTGTCTTATGTAAATATTCCCCAAATGTCTTTAAATTTTTGACTAGGTCTTATACGGGGGGTGTCTTATATTTGGTGAAACACGGTAATTCTATTTAATGCAAATTGCTTCTTCTTGCTCATGTATAAGAGGCGGTCACAGGTTCTACTCTTCCCAAAGACTTAATTATCATTTTACAATATAAGTCGCTTGAACATTTTATAGAACTTTGTAACTCTCGAAAGTATCATACAATCCGTATACATTAGGCAGTTGAAGACCTAAAAATTATTTCCGTTGGGATAGAGTCGTGTGCCAGTAGAAAATACGTGGATAAAAGTTTGGCCAGTAGTGAAATTAGGGACAAAATAAAGATGGCGAGAAACGATGTGTCCCCTCAATTATATCCTTTATTGCCGGAAGAGTAGCCAACTAGTGATGTGATGGAAAAGAGTTTTCCATGTTGAAAATTATTTTGTGGAAAATGTACAATACTATGCTCTGCTGAATTTTAATTTCCCTGCTTAAACATATTTTTACTCTATATGTTATTAATATAATTTTTGATATACTTGTACTTTTAACTAATTTTTTAAGGTAAAAAAGTCAAAATCTAGGAAAAATAAAGTAAAAATTAAAACTTTTTAGGTCAAAAAATAACCCGCCCTAGTAATAATATAATATAATTTCTAATAGATGTAATATTTTACAAAAATTAAAATAATCATGTTTAATGTATTTATTAAAGACATTTTAGAGGTTTGAATAATTTTAAATTAGTTTAGTTATTTTTTAAAATTTGATGAAATATTTTTAACCCTTTCCAGCCCATTGTTGCCATATGGCAACATATTTGAAAAATTAAATTACAGTTATCTCTTTTACCCAATTTAAATTTTACACATAGTCATAGTTTCTAAAAAGTCTAATAGATGACACTACATATATTAGAATGCAAAAAAGCGCGATTCTCACTTGTTTCTTAACAATCTACTAGAAACAAAACAACAATAAAAAAATATTTTTTTCAAAAATAATAATTTGGGCTGGAAAGAATTAAATAAAAATAACAATAAATGTTATTGTAAGATTAACAAATTTGCTCGAATAATCACTATTAAAAATTCAGAGACAACACTAATTAGAATGAGGATGAATGCTTAAAGAACTTCCAAGAGTTGTGATGACTCCAAATATGGTTTTAATAAATGTTTGCATTGACCACAAAAACCACTCATTCATATTTTAAACATGAAAGACTGCAGCCCACGACAACTAAGACAAATAAACTATATATCAAAATACCTGGAGAGGAAAATTTGTTATTTTGACCCAACATTTTGCCAGTTTGGGAAAAATACATAAATAAATTATATAAAATATATAATTAATAAAAATAGTTAATGTAAATAAATTAAGTTAAATAATTAAGTAAATAAGTTAAATAATAATTTAAATAGTTAAAAGAAAATAAATTAATTAAGTTTACATAAATCAAATAAATTATTAAACAAGTAAATTAAACTAAAATAATTAAATAAATAAAATAAAGTTTTAAAATGCAATTAGGTAAATTCAAAAGAGAAAAAAATTTTTTAACTGATTTCAGTTCATTATTTGAATTTAGTATAGCCAATGAGTCATTGTCGACTCAGTGTTTTGTTTTTGGTTCGACCTATGTGTGTGTCGAATTGAGAGTTTTTGAATTGTCTGTCGATTTATCGAAAGCTGTGTTGTGTGTATAAAATTAATAATTTAATTGGAGAAATGTTCGATATGCGTGTGTGTGTTTGCATGCAATAGAAAGTAATTTTGAGGATTTGTCACAATTGTGTTGGTGTCGTAAAATTGATTAAAAAAAGTCGAGTTTTCGTCAAATGGCAGTAAAAAAATGTGTTCAATTACAAAAAAAATAATAGGAATCAAAGAAAATACCAATCAGTCATATAGGTAGGAGAGACACAATCCGACTCAACATACAAAATGCACAATATCAACAAACAATTCAAAACATTCCTCACATCATGGATAGTTACATGGATATTGTAGGACTACTTCAACCGAATAAAAATATAAATATCTACTAACAATCATAGATAGATTTACCAATTGAATTGAAGTCATACCTCTAAAGAATACAACAACGGATTCAGTAGTCGAAAAGATTGATCAAAAAAGGATATCCAGATATGGTGAGCCAAAACAAATTATCAGTGATCAAGAAAAACAATTCGAATCAAAATTGTTTAAAATTATGTGCGGAAAACATAAAATAAGTAAAACAAAATCAATAACTTACAATCCACAATCAAAAACTTTTAAAGAAATTCAAATTAAAAAATGCAAGGGTAACAACTGATTAACCAACTTATAAAAACACTATTTGAATTCAGAAGTAAACTGAATAATAAAGAACAAGCATCACCATAAGAAAATTTAACAGAAAGTAAAAATAAACTAATTACATTGGCAACAGAAAAAAATTGTTTAAGGTTTTTCAGGTGATTTATGGCAATTTCGATGTTCTGAACATGAATATCACATTGGTTTTGCTAGATCAGGTCAAATTAGTACGTAAAACTCATATATTTTGTTTATGTTTCTGCATAAGTCAACTAAAGCGTAGAAACAACATGTGTTTACTATATGCTTTAGAAATAAATCTTACAATGATTATATCATGTTAAAGATCATCATTAAATGACGTCAATAAATGAAATTAAATATACTATATTTTGTTTAAGATATAAGCAGTCGATTTGCAAATATATGACTAATTGATTGTACTATTGGATATGACTTCAAAAAGAAAATCTTCCAAAAATAAGCCTGATGTATTTTGTTACATTTGCGGTGATTACACGATTGTTTGAAACCGGAATTCAGTCACAAGTTTCATGAAGCGTGCCTACTATACCTATTTTAGAATTAAATTGTGTGACCAGGATAAATTATGGGCACCTCACATGTTATGCAAGGCATGCACTCATTATCTGCGTCAATGGACAAAAGGCAAGAAAACTAGTCTAAATTTTGGAATCCCCATGGTTTAAAGAAAACAAACGAATCATAGCAACGACTGCAATTTCTGTAGTAAAATATGTATTTCTGTAGCGGTAAAATATGTACCGGAACAAATTCAGTATGATCAACATAAATGGTTAATTTTTGCTGACCTGAAGATGGTTAACATCGTATTAGGGTAACAGTCCGTGTATAAAAAGTACCAAAACTTTCTGTGCATGTGAGATAGTAGGAACGATGCTGAGCATTACACAAAGAAGGACTGGTCCGTGCGAGAGAATTCAGTGCCTTTCAAAGCAAATAATGTCATCAACGTCCTTATGAACAGAGACAAAATTCTCTTCCCGCTGATTCACATAAAACTAGGGTTAATGAAGCAGTTCACCAAAGCTCTGGAGAAGTATGGTCGTTGTTTCACTTATATGTGTCAAGCTTTTCAAGCATTGAGTGCAGAGAAGTTGAAGGCTGGAATCTTTGACGGTCCCAAATAACTAAGCTAATAATAGACACAGATTTTGAGAAGCTTACGAACGAAGTTGAATGGAAAGCGTGGATGGAGTTTTACATGGTTATAAAACTTCCTGGGCAATAACAAGGCCAAGGAATTTAAATTTAAAATTTATTATATTTGAATTACTATTATTACAGTGTTATGCTCTATTATATTAAAAAGTATGCTTTATTATATTAAAAAGTATGCTTTATTATATTAAAAAGTATGCTTTATTACATTAAAAAATATGCTTTGTTGCATCAAAGCCGTGATTATCATGTTAAATCATACAGATTTTTACCAACACAACACTCTTAAATTAAGTTTTTTTTTAAATAAACACGATGAAAAACACAGACAACTTTAAGAATTCCAACAAACATTTTTATAAAAACGTTATTATTTAGAATTTTGAGCTTTAAAATAAAATTAATTTTCCATGTTCAAACTGGTTGAGAAAAAAATTGAAAATAAAATCACAAAGTTTATAAAACATAAAAAAATTAGTTTTAATTTTTTTAAATTATTATTAAAATTTTTTCAAAATTAAATAATTAAAATTAGTCAAAAAAAGTTTAGATTAATTAAAATTGATATAGAAAAAAATATATAAATAAATAAATATTGAGAAATAAATAAATATAAAGAAATATTGAAGGAAAAGAAACTATCAAAAACGTTCACAAGACGCTTTGATACATCTGCAAGTAATTAAAGGCAACAGAAATAATTTGGAAATCTCTCGGAATATCGAAACTATCAATGAGATCAATTAACAAAAAACACTTGGACGTAGAATTTCAAATGCTCAAAAGACTATTCTTCACGACAGCAAAGAAAAGATTTTTTTGTGTTTTTAAATTGATTTAATTCAATATGGCTCCCGTGCTTAACAGTATATGGGTTCACAATTTATGGGGCACCCAGTACATGAGTTTTGGCTAGCAGTTGTAATTGAATAATTCTTTTTTCCATCCTTTATATTAGCTTACTTTCTAGGTATATAGGTATGTATTTATGGAATTTAGAAACCTATTTTTGAAGGCTTTTTATTCAATCGATTTTCTTCAAATTTTGCACTCTTACTCATTCTCGATGACAATAAATGATAATGTGAAAATTTGATCGAAATAAACTTTTTAAGTTCCCAAAATGGGAAAAATAGTAAATACGTAGTTCCAGAACAATATTAATTGAAAAGATCTACCTATATATAAAAAGTAGTTTATATTAATTTTTATTGTTTTTTTTAAATTATTTTTTTAATTAAAACTTTGTTAGCAAAGTAGAGTTCTGTCTGCATAAAGAATGGATATAAAAATTAATTTTTTATTTATTAGTTATCATTGAATTTTATTTTTGAGTTATTATAGTTACATCTTTTTCTTATCATTTGGTATAATGATTAAGAAGAAGCAAAATGATATTTCATATTTATTTACTTGCAATTTGATTTATAATCCATATAATATCAAAATTTTTTATAATATCAATTTTTTATATAACATTTTAACATTTCCATTCAGAAAAAATGGACAAACGATTATGTTTTCTTTGGTACAAAATGTCTGAGAGGGAATTAATTTGGGACACCCTTTAACTAATCTGTTTTAATAAAATAATACATACCAATATAATAGATGAAACATTATTCTTTAAAATATGTTAATCCTCCATTCAGAAGGTATTAAGCATGTCAAAAATTTCACTATGCTCCAAATAAATAATCGCATTCCTCAAACGAATAGCTTAGATTTATTTGAGCCAAATAATTTTTGATAAATTTACGATTAAGTACAAATTGACCATCATGCGCGATATATTAAATATGTCTTCTCGGAAATGCTTCTGAGGATCATTTTGGGTTTCAAAGTATGCCTTACTCAGAATCTTGACTTAACCATTTTGAGACTTATTAAAAGGTTTTTTTAATTTAAATTATATCAAAATATTAAGATGTTATTAAAATTATTTGGAAACTGATACTTTCATTATGCAAAAATTATAGTAATAGTATTGTGAGGAATATTTTTGAATGGTGCTTATTGTATGTTGTTTTAGGATTGTGTTTCTCCCACCCAGATGGAAGATTGATATTTTAAATATGGTAAAAAGTCGGATGATTTAATCAATTTAAAAATTTAGTTTTCAACTTTTAAATATCATAAATAATACATTTAAAATATTTTTTAAAATAATTAAAATTATTTTGTATTTTAAATTATAAATTATTTTGTAATCGAGTTGTAATTTAACTTTATTTAAATAATAAGACATTTAGAAATAGAAATGAAAAATTTATCAATTAAGAATGTTGACTAGTTACAAAAGTTTTGTGGAGAATTGACCTAGTTGCAATTCAAGTAGTGATACAATGTAGTAATACAATGTAGTGAAAATTCAATTAGTGTTCTTATAGTTTAATTCATTATTTTAAATAATTCTCGGCCGATATTTTGTACCTCTTTGCAAAACGTATTAAATGAGAGACATATCGATGGAACTAGCTAAAAAATACCAAAATAGAAAATAAATTTACGTTACGGAAATTTACTCCTTCATTTGTATAAATATATGAAATAAAAAAATATAAATACAGATTTATTGTAATACTTAAATATTTTAAATAAAAAAATAAGTTTATATATTTTGGGGGCAAACAATTTATCAGAACATCGTAAGAACGAAACATGTCGTGAATTGTGAAAATAATAAATGAAAATAACAATCCCATCATCTGTTCTATCAACAACATTTAACTAACACATTATACGAGAGTATACAATGATCAAAACTTTTTATCCATAGCTCATGGAATTAAACTGAATTTATTTTTATGTTTTGTTTATATTTTGGAGCTAAAATCAATAAATTTTTGAACGATTTAGAAAGAATAAAGGAATTCAAAATAAAAAGTGTTTTTTTTTTCGATCTATGATTATCTTATACTGATTAAATATTATATTATATTGAATGACACCAGTCTTGAACCTGGTGCAGTTGAGATTACACAATGTTCTCGAAGATATATATTTGATCAGACAGTTAGTCAAATTGTCCTGATGAGGTTTCAGATTGTTTTGAGTTTAATGTTAAGGCAAAACTAGAATGAATTGCATTGATTGTGAGAAGTTTCATCAAAACGATTAGCTTTACGTTATATGTCAATTGTTATCTTTATTATGTTACTCCGTTAACATTATCAAGTAAAGAACGATAGAGTAAGCATATCATTGTCACAAACGGAAATCGGTAGCTGTCAATAGTTGGTTTGCAAAAATGCGATTGGTCACGTTTTGCGTATTGTACTTATTTTTTTTAGAAAAATGAAATAAATTCATTTTAATTATTTGATTTATTGCTAAAATGTTTTTTAATTATTGTATAGTCTCATGTGATTGTTATTGAAAAACATGTCGTTTTCTTTTTATTCCTTATATATTATATATACATTAAAAATGAAAATATATAAGTTAAAAATAAAAAAGAGAGATGCATTTTGGTAAGATAAAAAATTTAGTTTCAAAGATTCGTTTATAATTATTACGTTTTATATATTTTCTTTTTATCATTATATTGTTTATATTAATAGTACATTTTCTTATAATTTATGACAATTTTTCATGGATAATCCATCCTTTTTTCAGTAACATAAATTTTTTATAAAAATGTACTTAATTACATAAAAATTCTTTTCATCACTGAAAAAGTTAATAACAAAACCGAAAGAATAATTTATTCATTTAAAAATACGAAGAAATACCAAACTTGTTCCGAGAGTCTTCGAACAAATGGGTGTTAATTGTGTTTTAGTAAAATAGGAGAAATAATTTATGACCAGATTGCAATGAACGCCCATTTTCACACTTTTAATTAAATAATTTATCACAAAAATACTGAAAAAAAACTTTTCCCGGAAACTTTGTCATATTTCTAAAATAAATAATGAATTTCTCTTTTAGTAATTTTCTTTAGTATTTTTATAAAAAAGTTAAAATAAGTTAATAAAATATTTATTCTTAAAATTAAATAAAAATAAAATAATTTTTATCGATTTTAAAGTCCAATCGTATTTTAGGGAATTATTTCTTTATAATATTTCTTAAATTTATCTTTCATACTGTACCATATTTATGAATACATATTTTCAAATGAGACTTGCGAATTTTGGATTTTAAAACTTATATTTTAAAATATTGCCCGATTTTTGCTGAAACCTAAAATATTTGAAGTATAAAATACAATATTTTTCAAAATAAAATATGTATTATAAGGCTAAAAGTTTTTAGACATATAATGCTTAATAAGTATTACTGATAATAATAATTATTATTCATATTTATATACATATATAATTTGATGGGATGATAAAAATAAAGATAAAAAATTAATTCCAAATATTGAAACTGACTATTTTTTGCTTTAGATTTTACTGACTTTATCCGAATATTAGGTGTACAACTAATTAATTTCGTATTTGTTATCACTTTTATACTTAAATAAATGGTTTTTTTAACAAAAAAATACAAAATTAATTAGTTGTACACCCAATATATTCGAAATTCTTATAAATTTTGTTTTTCAATCTATAAAAACCTTATTGAATTAGAATTTTTACAATCTTAAAACGTAATTAACCGCCCTACCTCTGGGTTATTATTCAAAAAGTAGGTAAAAAACATCGGGTTTTTTTCATTATATTTTGAAATAATAATTCTTGTTTACAATATACCAGAAAAAACTTTTACTCAATAGACTCATTTATTGTCTCGTATCCTTATTATTTGTATCTTTGCAAGTCAGAGGTTCTCAACATAAGATGTCGCCGAATAATTCTTGTAATAATAATCTATTGAATATTTTAGCTAATATATTTTGAATGTAATATATCTATCAACATAATCTCAAAATTTATAAAAAAATATTGTTGATGTTCAAAAGGCTCGTGATTTATGACTTTTCGGGGTGAGAGGATACTGGATATGGACCTCACTGCTACAAAGCAATTTTTTATTCATAATAAAAATCATATATTTTAGCACTTATATTTATTTTATTACACTAAAAAATCCAAATAAAACCAAACATTTTACATTTTTATTTTATTACACTAAAAAATACAAAAAAAATAAACATTTTTATTTTATTACACGATAAGTATTTTAATAATAAGTATTTTAAAGACGATAAAATCACGAGCGAACGTATCACGAACGTTTTGTGGGCTTCGAATATAGTTTTTTTGTGCCTGAACGTACGGGATACGGTTTGTTGCGTCCGGGCGATAATATAGCGACCGTATCGCGTACGTTCGTAGGGCGGTTAATAATTAGAAATTTGTGACAAGTTTCGATAAAAGTTCTAAAGCCTGGAGCGGAAATTAATTAGTTTGACCGAACATTTGCCAGTTTTATGGAAGGTATATAAATGAATTAAATAATATAAATAATTAAAATTAAAATAATTAAATAAAGTAAAATAAAATTAATAACATATATAATTTAAACAAATGATTAAAATAAAATAAGTAAAATGAAATTAAGAAATTAAATAACTAATTAAATTAACGAGTAAAATAAATAAATTAAATGATTTTATAACTTTGATTTGTAAATTTTAATGGTAAATTTGGCAATCGTGTGTTTGGTGTTGGATTTTTAAATTCGGTGAACAGAAATCACCAGAAATTAAATTTTTTTGTTTAAATGAAATAAATAAATGATTCTTGTATGCGTTGTCATGTCAACGTTCTCAAAAAAAGTGTTCAAACTTTTGAATAGAAATAAAATTTGTTAAAAACGATCTTGATTTCTTTTAAATCGTGTTTTTCTATAATATTAAAAAAATGGGTAAAATTTTTGTTCTCATCGAAAAAGCACTCGGTTATACTTTATTAATCGCGAAAAATTCCAAATCGACCGACGATTTATTTGATTTATTAAAAGAACGAAATCTAAAAGAACTCATCTCAGAAATCGAATTAGTATATTTCTATCAATTTGCATTGATGGATAACGCGGAAAAAGGTTGTGCGGACATCGCCAACGGAATCATGTCAGACGATTTACGCGAATTGTTGATCAACAGTTTGAGCAAAAAAAGTTTAATATGGAGACACGGTATCCATTCAAAGCCATTAATTAAACTTAATATTATTTTATCGAAAATTAATTTCGACGGTATAACCGCAATTTTCAGGTTATCAAAAATTGTAAATCTGCTAATATATGTTTGAATTACTTGTTGTAAGGGGAATTATTAAGATGGATTACTAATTACAATATTATTTAATTAATAAATTTCTTTTTATATTAAATAGTAAATATTGAGTACCAGAACAAGTAAAAAATGTTTCTAAAACTCAATTGTAAAAAGAGATGGGCGTTTTGTAACCCGAACCCAACCCAGTATCGGATCGGGTTCGGGCGTGTTAGCAATTCGTTATTTCGAGTCGGGTCGAGTCTGGGTTATAGTCTAGAAAATCAAGTTGATAAATATCACAAAGTTTTAATACAAAACTTTTTCTGTTTATTTACAAAATGTAAGTATTAAACAAAATCATCTATATTGACGTGATGGGTTTCAATCTTTGGACTCGAAAAAGAGAGTAAGAATTCATTCCATTATCCCAACAAACAGAGGAAAAAATCATTCCTTAGTTATGACTGATATAGATAAAACCAAACACAAAAAACACATCGCTCCGCTTTTAGGGGAAGGCTTATGTAGTAGACTCTGACAACAATTCGTCATTTCGTTGCCGATTGTGAGTGTCGTACAACTTTCTTATTCTGTAGTAACGTCTAGAATACTTATGACATATATGTATATTTTATAAATATTTGTTCAATTATTTTTTTTACAATGCCTGATATCTTTGTTCTCATGTAATTTATTTACCTGTAGTACACTTTATACTTTTGTTTTAATCATTGTGTTATATTATTTTGTATTTATATTTTATTTTCAAGAAGGAAAAAAATATAAAAGAAATATCTGCAAAGGAAAGATATAAATTAATTTAATTAGATTGCCGAGGAATTATGAAATTTGAATTACAATCGATAAAATTGATTAGACAATTTAATTTCATAATTCATTTGGCAACCGAGAAAATTACTTACCGAATACTATATTAATAATAGTAGTGGGACAATTTGTCGTTTATTTGTACCAGTTTTTTTCTGACTAAAACGATTATTTATTTTGGCTATCTAATAACTAGTTTTCAAAAAGACTCCATTTAATCAGTATCATATCAAGAATAAAAAAACGAATCAGAATAATAGTTTGTGAATCTATTCTTCGTCACCTGTTGCATATTTGACGTAATTATTTTGACAATTTATAGTGGTAATTATTTGTTTGCACATTGTGTTATACTGTTATTAAAAGTGTTTTACGAAACAATTTATTTTGATTACAAAGTTATTTATTTTTAATCAAATTACTAAATTTATCTAATCGCGTCCTGATTAGGTCATTTTAGTACGATTGTTCTTTTACGATTTTTTAACATTCCAATATAAACCAAAGATCTGTTAAAACTCACTTTTTTGTTGTTAGTGAACAAAGAGTGAGTTTTACAATGACTATTTCGGTAAAAGGACCCCGATATTTTACTGTTCTAAGTGTTTCAGTGAACAGAGAGACGTATCAGGGATTTATCTCGAATCTCATCCAGCGTCTATCTCCTACAAGACATTATCTAATCCATGATAATGCCTCAATCCATAACCATATGGAAATTGTTCATTTACCCATTGAGTTGGTGTTCAGAAAAATGAAGAGCAGTATAAAATTGGGTCTATCAAGACAAGCGGGAATTAAAGTTATTACCTAAAAATACAGATTACATTTGAATTGTATGGGAACAGTGTGTAGGAAACAGCTCTTAAAGGGGAACTGGACATTTACTCAAAAACACCTAGTGTTGGTCTTTAATTTGACATCATGGATTGGTGGAAATCCAGAGAGAGTCGCTATCCTAAATTGTCTCGAGTCTGTACCTGCTTCTTCTGCAACATCGGAGAGAGCTTTCGGTAATGCTGATTTTATAATAAATAAAATACGTGTTCGTTTGTAACCAACTACACTAAAAAATGCTTTTTTGAGGTATTTTATAAGCACCCATCATTTACAGAATATTGATAATTTGTTGTCAAATAAAGATTAATTTACCTTTCGGTTGATTCTGTTTGTTATAAAAGATAGTCGGGTCGGGTATTGACTCATGAAAATTCTGGTCGGGTTGAGAGACTTTTGAGGATGAACGCTCATCTCTATTTAGAAAGCCTGCATCATCTTTCAAAAACTTTAAAATTTTTAAAATATCTATGATTAGCGTCAATAGTCTTTTTCAATCGAACAAGAAGTGAGTTTCTGTCGCGAGAATAAAAGTCACTGTTTTTGAAAGCATGCAAATATCATATAAAAATTACATTAGATTAGTATGATTACACTTTAAATTTTGTAAAGTAATAATTACTTTTGTCCGATATTTAATAAAGACGATTTTATCGAATTTGATTGTAAATTAATAAATTGAAATATAAATAAAGGAAAGAGATAAGATAATCAATGAGATTAGACAAAGTAAAAAGTGTGGGTAGATTGAACCTCCAATGACACATAGAAGTCATTATAGTCAAACAAGCTTTTGATTTGAAAGGATCATGTACCTCGTTCAGTAATCTTTTAAGGGAAACAAGATGAAGCAGATCTTTTTATTGAATTAAATTTATAGATTCGATTTTTTGATATAGGATATATGATATATCAAGTAGTATCCTTCAACATCTTCAAGGTAAGAAAAAAAGAAGAAAGTGGGGAGTTTCTTGAATCAAAACATTTCTACAAAAGATGTATATTGAATAAGTGCAACACTGAAAGACGAAGATAGCTAAATAATTTTGTTTCCCCTACACCGATCATTATTGTACAAAAATATCGTATGTATTGCTTTTTGCTTCAGTTCGCGAACTTGTGAAACACACTAAATTTATATTTTATAAATATTAAATATTATTAAAATTCATTGACGTTTTCATTTAAAAATCTTTTTAAATAATCATTCGTTTTTCCTTTTTCTTAAACAATTCATTCTAAAGAGTTAATTCAATTAAAAATCCCAAAAAGATGATATATTTGTCAAAAAATAAATAATTAATTTAATATTACGTTTTTCGACAAATAAACGAAGTAAATAAAATAAAAATTTTGTAATGAATCTTTTATTGAAAATAATTCAAATACGTAATTTGATTATTTTCGAATAATCTCGAAAATGTTCAACTTTAATTACTTATTTATTTTTACATTTCTATTTTATGATATTTATTAAAAAATTAATTAATTTTTAATTATGTTTTTATTAAATTTCTTTTTTTATATTCTCCCACTTTTTCAAGGAATATTTTAACTAATAAAAGTTACAATCGAATTGTTGTCGAAGTTCGTCAACCGTATGCCGGACCACAAAATTACGTGACGCCTCGACATCGCTCATTATC
>MQRK01236111.1:32567-57758 GCA_001938485.1 Girardia tigrina
TATATATATATATATATATATATATATATATATATATATATATATATATATACATATTAATGTCAATAATCTTCCTTTGCTGCTGGAAAGAGAAGGAATCCATGAATACAAAAACCTTAATAGATGAGTGATTTAAAAAAAATATTTTTTATAAATATTTCAAGTAATATTTTTTTAATGTATGAAAAAGTAAAATAACAACATATAAATTTCATTAATTCAAATAAAATAAATCTACTTAATTTAAATTTTTTTTAAAAATCTAACTAAAATACAAAATAAAATTATTGAAAAATAAATAAAATTTTATAATAAAAAAATCGTTTCTTTTATAAATCAAAAAAGAATTTTGAAATTATAAAATGTATTATTAAATATAATCAAATTTTAAAATTTTCTAAGTAAATATTTAACACATTTTTACAAAAGAAAACATTTTTGGTTTTCTATTGACAATTATTTTTTTTGTTTATACAATAAAAAGTTTTCTTCGTTTTAATTGAAATACAGAAATAAAACAACTTTAGAAAGATTTTTTTTGTCGATTTAATCAATTTTGTTAAAATAAAAAACAAATTTTAATTTTGATTTTTAGGAAAAATGTTTTTTATAATAAGAATCTAGTTAAATTTATTTCAATTATGAATAAGGGATCAAGTTCGACTGATCTGATGTATTTGTAATGAAGAAGTTGATCAGATCATTGACTGAGACTTTATAATTTATTTTGTAAATTTAACAACTTTACTTATCGTAAATTTTGATTATTGAAATTCGAATTATTAATTAATTTGAATTTTACATATTTGAATATAATTGTGATAAAAGAGAAAGACTAACACCTACTTTATAATTTAATAGAATTTGTCTTTTAAAAAATAACTTTATACAATATTTGTATGCTTCCGTTATGTTAAAGAGTTATTCTTATTTTTTTAAAAAATCGACATATAACAAATAACC
The DNA here is from genome assembly GCA_001938485.1 of Girardia tigrina. Classification (NCBI taxonomy): domain Eukaryota; kingdom Metazoa; phylum Platyhelminthes; order Tricladida; family Dugesiidae; genus Girardia; species Girardia tigrina. The sequence goes on from MQRK01236111.1 coordinate 33,531, forward strand.
ATTAACATTTAGATTTATTTAAAAATGATTTTATTTAATTACAAAATAATGACATACTTTTATGTTTGGATAACATTGATCCTTTTTATGGTCCATTAAAGTCCGGTTTAACGAATTTCCTCTATATTTTATGTAAAAAAACAATTCGAAATGAAACTCAAGCATGACAATTTTTTATTAGTTTGTTTCATGAGACCAAGATTCTTAGTCCTAACTTTTGGAACATAACTGTCCAAATCACTATATTATTCAGTAAAATAATAAAATTTAATTTCTTACAAAAGCATTTTTAATATAATTTGACTAAGACAAGTTTAAAAATCTTTTAGATTTCATTAAAAAGCAAAATTAAAAAATTTAAAATGTATTAAAATAATTTTATAAATTGTCAAAACCTTTAAGAAAATTAAAAAATTGTCAAAACAGAATTTAAAACTCTGTAATAATTAAGATTATATTACATGCAAAGAAATTTAATAATTAATAAGAAATTTAAAAAATAATGACAAAATTTTATAATCCAGAATGCCATTAAACTCAAATTTTATTGTCGCAATATATTTCGGTGGATTTTCCACCATCTTCAGGCTGAATTAACAACAATTTTGCTGTCTTATATATAGCAAATTGATGATTTTGCAAACATCTTGGTAATAACTAATTAAATATTTTCAACAAATTGGAAGAGAGACTTGTTTGTACATTAATGGACGGATTAAGTGATTTAATCAATAATGCTTCACAAGTAACTCTTTCCCAATAATTTTTAAAATTAATGCACAATATTTTAAAATTAGTTGTTTTCACCTCCGATTTACAACCCTTCATATGTCCAGCAATATTACTCTCATTACCCAATCGTCCATGCTCCTGAATCCGTTTACAGAGATGACGAGACGTCTCTCCAATGTATGTAGCGTTGCACCCATTATACGAAAATTGATAAACCAGATTGGAACATAAACTCAAAGGAGTACGAGATTTATTGCTGAACATACTTTGAATTTTGTAAGATTTGGAAATGATTTTTAAATTCAAATTTTTACTGTCGATAGATTTTAAAATAGACGATTAAAATTTTTTGTAACCTTCTGAATAAGGAACGATTAGCGTATATCCAACAATATCCGTATATCCTTCCATTAATGTCCAAACAAGTCTCTCTTCCCATTTGTTGAAAATATTTAATTAGTTATTATGCAAGATGTTTGCATAATCATAAATTTGCTATATATAAGACAGCAAAATTATTGTTAATTCTGTCTGAAGATGGTCGAAAATCCACCGCAATATATTGCGACAATAAAATTTGAGTTTAATGGCGTTCTCGATTATAAAATTTAATAATGTTGTTTTAATATTTGATTTTTTTTCGACTTATCAAAAATTGTTAATTTTTTATGTAAGATTCCTATTGATATTATTGATCGATTCTTAACCATTGTGTTCAAATTCTAATTTTATTTCTCTAATTCTCACATAAATATCATATGTTAACCTTCCCTTACATCATTAAAATAAAATAGAAAATGGATGACATCGAAAGTATTGTCTAAATATCTAATATAGATGATGAAATCATTAAAGAAAAGAAAAAAATAAAGTAGACAAAATCGAAGAAGGCAAAGGAAACAATTGAAATCATATATAGCTAAGGATGAAATAATTTGTAATAGTTTGCAGTCAATTGAGTGACCTGGTTACGTGTATTCTTTCTAAGCCTGATAGATACGGCTTTAAACATTTTATGCTGTAAAAAACATCTTACATAAAACACTTCAAAGTTTATTTTGTTTGTAAAACATTTGAACGCCAAAAAGAAGGAACAGACAATAGGAAAAGTGTTATTGTTTGATTCTATTTAGAATCAATTTAAATGTTTTGTTCTGATTTTAAAGAAAAATTTTAATCAACAGACAACAATTTATCAATATACACGATTCTGGAATGTATTTGAATTGTTTTTATACATTTTGATTCATCCCGGAAAATCAATAACAACAAAAAACTATTTTTCATCAATGAACTTGGCAGAAAAATGTCAACAAAGGAAGTTAACCTTTGTAGAAACAGTTAGACAGAATAAAAATGCTTTTGCAAAGAAATTTTTCCATTCTTTTTATTAACTTACTTTCTATATAGGTATATATATGAATCCATGGAATTTAGAAACCTGTTTTTGAAAGCCTTCTACACAATCGATTTTCTTCAAACGTTGCACACTTACTCATTCTCGATGATAATAAATGATTATGTAAAAATTTGGTCGAAAAATACTTTTTACGATCCCAAAATGGGAAAAAAACGGAAAATTCGGAGTTCCCGAAAAATATTAATTACAAGATATCTACTTATAAAATATAAGTAGTTTATATTAATTTTTAATGTATTTTTTTAATTTAAAATTTTTTAAATCTTAAATTTTTAAATTTTAAAAACTTTGTTAGCAAAGTAGAGTTTTGTCTGCATAAAGAATGGATATAAAAATTTTAATGTTTTGATTTACTAAGTTAACTCTTAATTAACCACATAATTTATCTTAATTTTTTTTAAAAACAATATGAAATGAGTCTCTCGAAAAGAAATGTGTTGTTTTTCACATTTGTGAAATCAGCACACTTGAATAGAGTTCTCAGCATATCAAAATTCAAAATATTTATAAAGCAGAATGTGTTTTTGACAACACAAGATAAATTTATAAAAGAATAATCATGTAAATAAAAAAAATAACTGGAGCGGAAGTTGATTTGATTTACCAAATATTTCCTTTTTTGTTTGGTCATTAAATAAATAATAAAATAAGTAACTTAAAAAATAATAATTTTAATTAAATAAATAAAAATTAATAATTGAAAGTTTTATTCACTTTTGAAGTCAATTAAAATGATTTTTATTAAGAGTTTAGAAATTGGTGGGTTCGGATAGCGACGAGTTTGCATTTTCATAGTCGTTTTAAATGAATTGATTTGATCTCTTGCTTTGTCTTTGTTTTGTGTTGTTCGAGCTGTTTGTGTGGAAAAGGAAAAATCACATGATTTCATTTGTTTTTTTGAATTATCCAATAGGACAATGCATATGTAAATAATAGGTATGATTGGATAATCAGTTTGTGTATATGTGTTTATGAATGTAATAGACTTGCGGATGATCTTTATGCGGATGATCTATGTATCCTTGACTCTGATATAGATCGTGCCTGTAAAAACCTGGATATACTTAGAAGAACATTTTTAGAATTCGGGTTGACTATTAGTTCATCTAAGACGAAAGTCATGTGCCTAACTGATGACTCGGGGACTGGAATATCGCAAGTGATGTGTGGTGACAAAGTCATAGAATGGGTGAGCGAGTTCTGTTAGCTCGGCAGTATATTGACCACATGGGGTAGCTGCAGTCAGCGGTTGCGTTGTGAAAAGAGTAAGTTACGAGAATTTCAGCCTGCTGAAAAGACTACTAATCGAGTCAAGCATTTTTCGGCAGTCTATTATGGGAGTGAGTGCTGGGCAACACATGGAAAAGAGGTAACCCGACTACAAGCTTTTCATAGTACTTGCACTCGCACTGCTCTTGGTAAAACTAAACTTAATAGAATACGTAATACGGATATGTCAATTGGTTTATCCGAGGCGCGTGTGGTACTGGTGAAACGGTGTATTGTATTCCTTGAGTACAATAGACGAAAAGGTGTCCGTGAGGTAAAACGAGTATTAAACTCTGAAATGGCCTCAAAAAATAGAAAAGTCAGCGTCCGTAAAAAGCAGTTGATGAAAGAGCTTATCGCCCGCAATATGCTCTGGTTATTTGGTGGCCAAGAAGATCTGGTCGAATACCAGGAATACTTGAATGAGAGAGGAATTCTCGACACTGACGAGAAATTCAAACACCTGATCAAAGGAGCTGTCTGAAAAACTGACAGAAGTGATTGAACAAGGAAAAGAGTACCCGAAAATGCTGCAACCGTGCATCAAAAGAGTGCAATGCATGTATCCTTCTTGTTTCAAGGCTTTTGCGGAACAGAAAAAACTAAGAAGACACATCAAAAACGTGAATATGGTCCTGATGCGGTAGCAAAAGAATTGTGTCAAACCTTTCCACTGTCCCATGGAAAATGGTCACAAGACGTATAAAACGGATGGATGGTTAAAGCGACATTTATTGATCTATCAGTGAATCCAAGGCAGTACCAGTAGTGGTAGTGCTTCACAAAATAACGCAGATGAAGGATGTACAAAATCTTTGAACCCGATCGCGATGCATGAAGTATCAATGCCCCTCGATGGTACCGCGGAGACGGACTTAGGAGTGATTCCAAGGGTGGTTCTCGACTTTCAGTTAAGTAATACAAATGATGTGGGAATATTTCGGTGTCCCTTTACTGATTGTACAAAACGAGTTTACACAACCAAAGCTCTATATACACGGTACGAGGGATCATGACTGGTCCTTTCTGACTGGGAAACCGAAGCTTACCGGTGCACTGAAAGCTCGCATTCTTGCATCTAAAGCCGTGCGAGAAAGTCAGTAGGCTCTGTATTGTCTATTTCTGGTTTCTACCCGATACAAAATCTATGACTCACTACCCTGTACAACAATGCTGCTACTGTAGTCTCTACAATACACAGTTATCCGTTCAGTCAGGGGAGGCTTATGAATGTAAAGAAATAATATCGATTGATAAATGCATGTATGTGTGTATGGATTATGATTGGATGCGTGTTTGTTTGTATGTACTTGACGAAGCATCACAAATACAATATTTTCTTGAAAAAGTGTCTTGCAAGAGTTTATTATATTCAGAATCCTTTACATAACTTGATATCGATATAAAATATGTATCAGTTTAATTTATAAATATTCATACATTAATTATTCTCACAATAACCACAAACGAGTTTTTTCAAGTACTAAATAGTTAATGATTTCAAATTTCTTAAAATAATTCTTTAATATTCTGCTAAAATAAAAAATATAGTAATAAATAATTTTTTTAATACATAAAATTTTGATAAATGAATTAATACATATTTCTCCTAATTAAAAAATATAATTAAAAAAAATGTAAATAATATTGTTAATATCTTACGATTTTAATTTTTAGGAATCGTAAACAATTTTAATTTCTTAATTAAAAACGTAATCGAACGGAGAGAACAAAAAGGAAAAATAACTTCGATAAATCTAAAAAAAAGTTCAAAATGTAAAAATAATACTTAGAAATCGGTATCGCTGTTACAGACGCATTAAAATATTAAACGAAATTGTTTTTTATTTTCCGTATTTAATATCTTTAGTTCTAATAAATTCTTTTGATTATAAAGAAAACAATAAACATTTCTTCTTTAATCATTGTTTCCTCTATGTAATTATTTTGATGAGAATTATTGACGAAATTTTAACAACTCCATTCCGTTTAATTTATTTTCTTAATCTTTTATTCATATTCCCGGTAGTTTAAGCATTTTTCTTACGGAAATCGTTAAAAGCAAATTTTAAAATTAAAATTTTTACAAGATTGAAAAGGCGAACTGATAGAAAGACAAACACAAATACCAACAAGTACCATTAAAATGATAAGATTATAATCTTATAATTACACAATTTATTAAGGTGCAAATAACTCTTACACAATTAACACACACACGCATCATCGATTGAACAATTCCTCTGGTTCACACACACGCCATCACATTCAATTTCATTTATACACACTATTGGATATTTCAATCATGTAATTGATTGGTCGATTCAAGCAAACAAAGGAAAACTGAATCCAAATGAACAAAATTTCCAATCTACAAAAACACCATCACGAAACCAGATGAAAGTGATTATATTTATTTAATTGATATATTTACACACACACACACACATATATATATATATATATAAACTTTTAATTTAAATACTTTATTTAATTTAATGATTTTATTAAATTACTTTATTTAATATTATTTTACTTATTAAATTTAACTTTATTTAATTAATTATTTTTATTAATTATATTTTTTATATAATTTATTTACGAATTTTCCTAAACTGGCAAAATGTTCGGTCAAATAATAAATTTTCCGCTCCAGTATTTATAATTCAGTATTTTTACGTATAATCAATCTGGTCAAAATGAAAACAAAAGTTCCTCAACAAAAATTGTTTAAATAATTGTTAATTGTAATTGAAATAAAGTTTTGCATTCTTATGACTTCAATTATTGATCACGAACCCAACAATCCTTATAATAATGATCTTAAATAAATAATAATTTGATATATAATTTAATATAACATGTATGTATATGTGACTCTCATGTGAATAATATAATAAAAACTACAAAAGTGTATCTATAATCTTGTTTAGAAAATTTTAATGTTTCATATCTTTTTAACTGACAAAATCAAAATATATTTGAATAAAGTTTCACATTGAAATTCTTTTCAGAGAGTCATAAAAAAAGAACTGACTTTCTTTATACAAATAATGAGAATTTTCAAACAAAATAAAATCTTTCTTCTGCTTAGATCTCTTAATCTTGAATCTATCTAATGTGAAAACATATTAAAACATATATTTGAACCTTATCCTACTTCCTCTAAGGATGTGATCCCCTAGGATTATTACATATATCCATCTTTATCTAAGATTTAAAATTGATCGGGAAACTCTTTTTATTTTTATGAGTGAAACATAAGAATTATTACTTAATCACTAAACTGAGATAATTGTTAACGAAGGAGATTATATAACCGGTGTATTACTTCTATGAACTTTTGTTATTTTATTTTTAACAAACGGAAAACAGTAAAATTACGTATAAATACACTCAAATATTGAATTTTATTAATTATAAAAAAATTCCTAAAAAAATATTTATTTGATTTATTTAGAAACCAACCCTTCATCCCATTTCGAAAAAAATCAGTGAAAAAAAACTTAAGGGAAAACTGTAAATTGTTTTTTAATTCTTTATTAATTGAAAAAATATTGAATTAAATAATATTTTGTTTTTAGCATCCATATTAAAAATTAAAAATATTTCTTAATTATTATTTTATTATCCTATTCAAATAGTATTTAATTCATATAAATGTGTTTTTATTTTAGTCTGATCTCACTGCATAAGAATCTCTCCTAGGAATCGAGAAGACGCTTGTAGCAGATGTCAGGTAGTCACTGAAGGATATAAATAGGAATAGTCTGTATTACAATTACTGGCGGGAAATTTAATCTCAAATATTAAAGGAACACTAGAGTTTTGAGTTCATTCTTCATTTTAAAGGAAAGAATAAATTGTTTAAATTGGAAAAAAGAAAAAAAAATATTATAAACACAAAATATATTTTATAAAGATTTACGAATAGTAAAGATTTCAATGAAATTACTAATACAAAATTTGTCCGTCCACAATTGCAATTACCAGATGACCTTCCTGACCTTTCGCGATCGTATTCAAATGATTTGAATTATAATTCCCAAAAGAGAGAAAAAAAGAATTCAAATATATATTTGAAATAAATTATTTATAATTTATTTTTCTAAGAGATAATTTGTAGGATAAATTATAAATTTTCCTGCAAATTCCGGCTTTAAAAATACGCGTTGAATGGAAAATATTCTTTACAATGTTTTACTTTTAACTTTGTGTGAATGTAAATCTGTTCCTGTATTTAATAACAATAATTTCTGTTTATTCAATTAATAAAATAGTTTTAATCCACACAACTTACCGTATTTAAAGTCTGACCATTTATAGGGTATTTCAGGGTCTCATTCTTACTCCATCAGGTTAAATTTCGAAGATATGGCACCTGTTATTTTATGTCATATGTATGTTTCCATCATATATAACTATTAATATTGTAACTAATCTTAAAATTTTATTTATGTTAGCAATTCTTCTTAGGTGATTCAAAAGTTTTTTTCCTTTTTCCATACCTTACATTGCGACATTTATTTTATAGGAATATTCTATTTTGGCATTATTGATTTTTATATTATTTTTATAGTTTTGCATGATGAATCTCCTTGTATAGTGTTAATTTATTCATTAAACGTTTGTTTGTTTATTCTTATCAGACTATGGAGAGTGAAAAATACGGAATTCGAGTTTTTTTGCGATATTCCTGGAAAACAGGCTTCAAAGCAGCTGCTTCAGCCCGGGAAATATGTGAAATAGAAGGCGAAGGTTCGGTAAGTGTTCGTGTGTCACAATTTTGGTTCAAGCGTTTCTCTAGTGATGACGTTAATTCGGAAGACCAATCTCACTCTGGGCGACCATCTGTTGTTGATGATGACACTCTACGTTAAGCTGTGGAGGAGAAGCCCTGCACCATCATGCGGAGATTATCAGCTGAGCTTGGTCCTTCACAACACACTATTCAACGTCATCTTCATCAGTTTGGCCTTGTCAATAGACAGTGGCGACCAATTCCTCACGAACTGACTGTCACTCAAGTACAAAAAAACTTGGTCTCTGCAAAGAATTGCTTGCTCATTTCCATGACACGCGCTTCTTAAGCAAGATCGTGAAGGGGGATAAAAAGTTGATATTTTTCCGTAATCCCAACAACGAGAATCAGTGGATATACCCTGGTATGCCCGTCAAACCCCTGGTTAAACAACGACGCTCCGATTGCAAAGTTATGCTCTGTGTATGGTGGAATTTCGAAGGAGTGATCTACTCTGAGCTCGTTCCAGAGGGGCGCTCTGTGAATGCCAATCTCTACACTCAGCAGATGGACAGAGTTTACGCAATTCTCTGTGAGCGTAACCCGACATTGGTCAATCTTAACCGAGTTCTTCTACAACAAGAAAATGCTCCGGCACACACTGCACGTTTGACTCATGATAAAGTACAAGAGCTGCAGGGATCTAAGTTTTGCCACACCCTACCTACAGCCCCGACCTTGCCCCTGCGACTACCACCTCTTTAGAACAATGTCGCATTTTCTCAAAGGGTGGAAGTTCGATTCAGTTGAAATGATTGAACTAGGGTACCGCAATTTCTTTGCTTCCTTAACGACAGAGTGGTATATTCGTAGAATCGAAAAACTTGCTGAAAGATGGCTGAAGAAAAAAATTAAGGCATGTATTTCGAAGAATAAATGTGTTTTGTTAACAGGCTTTGTTATCTTGAAAATATGGGTGGAAAAACAAAAAAAACTTTTGAATCACCCTAGTAATGATACAAAAGCAGTTGAATTGAACTTCAATCCAAAGGAACTTGGAAATAATTGTTTCTGAAATCACAATTTTGAAAATTCTCGTTTTGTTTAAATTCCAGATATTCTCAATGAATGCTCCAGTATTAGTCTGCCATCCAATCATCCTTACTACCATTCTTAAATGACCTTTATTTATTAATGAAATGACTCATCTTGTTCATAGCAAACATGACTGTAAAAGGGAACTAAGCAATGAACAGTAATTTAGTGATCGATGAGCCTACTTGTAGTGTCCTACTTTATTTCTGCCCTTTATTTCTTTTGTACATGTCTCAGCATTCGTCATTGTATTTCACATGTGTTGTATATTTTTTTGTGTGACCTTTGTCCTTTTACATGAGTTGTACATACCCTGACAACATGTGATGTGGTAATTTATTTAAATGTTATTTTTTTTATTCAATTTTTATTTTTTTATATCTACGCAATTTTGCCTGTCAAGCGATGAAAACAAAGTAAAAGATAAAGAAGTTAAAGAAGGTTTGGATAGCGAAGAGAATAAAATGTTTTATTTTGTATTAATTATTTTCAATTATATTAATTCCATTACAATTATCATGATAATTAAATTGCCATGATAATTGCAATTTGATTCAAATTTAAAAATACAAAATCAATAAATAAATAAAATTGCTGTCAGGAATCCAGACATTATGAATCCCAACAGAAATTTCCTTTGGCGAACTAGTTAATTGATCCATCGATTAATCCGCTGAACTATCATTGAAATTGAACTGTTTCTGTTCTCAAATCGACCAATTTGTGCTTAATCGTTCGAATTTGTAAGTAGTGGTTATACAATTACACTGTTACTGATTAAAGTCCTGGTTATATTTTTATCGAATATTATTTTATTATAATTTACGTTATTTTTCATTTTTGACAACTAAATTCATCAAAAAAATTTTTTTTGGTCAGTTTAGTTTTGTTTAGTATTCAATTATATTCTTATTAGTAAAAATAACGATTCTATTATCAGTCGTTTAATTAGAAATGTGAACTAAGCAATGAACAGTAACTAAGTGATCAGTGAGCCTACTTTTAACAAAATAATAAAATTAAAAATAGAAATAATAGAATAAAATTATATTAATTATAACAAACTACAAATGAATGACTGTTGAATTGATTTTTTGGTTGAATAACTTGACATTAATTCTGCGATTGTTGTTGTTAGATTAGGAATAGTTGAAAATTATGATTGTTGAAAAATGTAATCTAATTTTCATATTGCAACCAAAAGTAGAAAAGAATATAGGACTATTCTTATTAAGTTTCATATAGGAAGTCGTCTTCCACTTTCTAAAGAAATGACGAAAAATCAAGCCTCTGTCATATTCTTTTCCATAAATTCTAATCTTTTAAGACTTAGTGATTGCGATTTTCTATGGTTATTTTGATTGTATTTATTTCTTGGTAAGTAACTATTATCTTGTACATTTTCTTCTTCGAGTGCAAACTCATATACAAAAGTGTAAAAGTAGGCTAATAGAACAATTGTACTTCTGTGGTCAGTGAACCTACTTTTAAGAATAAACAAAAATAAATAAATTAAGAAAATATAATTGTAAGTAGCGTTTATGCCACTTTCATTAATATCAAATTCCGAAGTTTTTAACACTATAAAATTTATTAATATCAAAAATTCACAATTTAAACAAATTTCTTGTTAATTCAATTATTTCGCCCAAAATTAATTAATTAAATTTTTTCGATTAAATTTTGAAAATTTACGAAATTTAAACTTTAAAATATATTTACATTTTTACGAAAATTTTACGAAATTTAAATCTTAAAATAATTTTACATTTTTTTACGAAAACTTTACGAAATTTAAACTTTAAAATAATTAAAACAATTTTACGAAACTTTATCATAAAAACTAATTAATTTAAATTTAAAATAAGCCCTTTTATTAAAAAATTATTTCTTAAAATATTAATCCGTTAATTATTTATTTTAAAATTTATTTAAACTTATTTCATAACTTTTATTAAAATATATTAATTGTTATTATTGTAAGCATATTTAAAATAAGTATTTATTTTATCATATTTTTACTCTACATTTTAAATTGGCGAAACTTAAATTTAAACTAACCCCTCATAATAATAAAGTTATATTCTTATTAATAATTACTTTAAAAAATTAAATAAAACATCAAAAATTTCTTGAAACCAACAAACAATTTCAAAAGTAGAAGGTTCTTGGTTGACTCACAGTTAAATAATTTTTGGAAGGATTCGATTATTGAGATATAGATTCAGTTCATAAGTGGTTCAAAGCGACACTGTTCATTCTTGAAATTTGATCGTAAAGTAATAGATTGAAAAAGTTTGTTCGACTTTTCGAAGAGGAATTTATTTGCTTTGATTACGGAAAGACGTAATAAATTGTCAAATAAAGATAAATTTCGATTCTTGAGCTCAGTTATATTATATTCTAATATACATCCAAACAGAAATGACGAATTCCATGGTAATTAAACATTACTTTCGTAATTGATATTGTATTTTTTATCAATTTGGTTTTTTTTGTAATATTATTATTATTAAATAATTTTTAATTATCACAATTAAATTTATTTTTATCTATGTTGGCCGTCTGGGACCAATCATTTTGGTGGTAGCAGATTAATGAATTACTCCCCAAACGATACTGGTCCCGGCAACCAAATGGTGTCAAAAATATAAATATTTTATTTATAAACTTAAAAAGGTAAGAAATAAAATAAGTAGTTTATAATAACGAAAAAGTAAATAATTCTTCAATAATTTTAAGGAAACTAATTTTGCAACTACTAAATACATTTCCTCATGTCTATTTAATATAATTTTATTTTAAATTTAAGGGTTTGTCGAAATATATACAAATTCGTCGAAGAACAATCTCAACCCGTCTAACAGTCGTCCTGAAATGACATATTTTATATATGAAATGACATGTTTTTTTGTGATCAACACTTTCCAAACAGTTATAAAAGTTTATATAAATGTTATATTTTTTGTTAATTTATTTTTGCTGACGTTAAAAATTTCAGTAAATTATTACAATTTTAGAATTGAGATATTTTTTTTTAAAAATAGGAATTATAAAATATGACAGTTTTTTTCAATAAGTAAACGGTACGAAAATTCTTTTAAACAAGTCTAAAATTAAGAGTCGATGTATATTCACTTTAAACACGTATCACTCGTATAATTCAGCTCGCTTCAATGTCTACAGGTTTAACAAAAATGAGGATCAAGTCTTGATTGCAAGTAGTGAATCTTTCTATCCAATTTCAAGTAAAAAACATCGATTTTTGGACTTCAATTTAAATCAATCATAATTAAAGTTAAAATAAATTGTACTAATCAAAGTAAAAACTACTAAATTTAATTCAATTTATCAATAATAAACATAATTCTTTAGTCTATTTAGAAGCTCCAAGATTGGTAAATTGTCTAAAGATATTTGAACTATACTCTTACTTATATGTCCCCTGTCAGTGAAGCTGTGTTTGCAGTCAGTCATCCACTTCTCCCACTGACGTCTAACATTGGCCTTGAAGCTACAATTGCATGTATTTAGACTACAAAACCTTTATGTTGAGAATAGTGCTAATGTTATTTATGGTTTTCTTAATCTTCTAAGTGATGTGAGCTATCAATCTTCAATTGACACTCTGTTGAGTAACTTGACACACCTGAGAGTCCTAACACTGTCTAAAAATAAAATATGTGAATTTAAGATATACTTATTGTAATTCTGTGAGGAATATTTTAATTTGTTTGAATCTGTAAAAGTATGGATGATATATGTTGATTTAAGTATGTTGAATTTAGAATGGTGATTCTCCCACCCAGATGGAAATTGGTATTTTTTATTTAAATTTTAAGTGATTGACTATTCGAACACAATTAAAATTAAGTTTAATATTTTGTAGTAAAATTTAAATTAAATGCATTTTTAATAATTTGATGACATTTTTATTATTTTAAGATTTATTGAAAAATGGTAAAAATTATTATTTTTTTAATTAATATTTTCAGAGGCTAAATATTTAAAAAAAATAATTTAGAAAAATTGTTCAAATAATCATGATTAAAAATAGAAATAAGAAAACGAATTAGAAGGATGACAAATGATGAAAGACTTTCTGAGAGTCATAATGACTGTAAATGTGATTGTAATAAACATTCAAACGAGACTTGTTTAAATGTTCTTAATAAATTCGAATCAATATTTATTCAGATAACTTTTAAAGTAATAACCCAAATTAGTTTAGATAATTTTAAGAGTCATTGTATAATGTTATCTATAAATAAAGATGCAATTTTTTGACAATTTCAGGAGACAGTATACCTAAACAACTTATGGGAAGTAATTTTATTATAAATGTAAAACGTTATATCACATTCATACCATTATCAAAATAAAGATAAATAATATTTTGCAATTATGACTTTCATAAAAATTAATTTAATTCATAAATAAATTCATAAGGTACTGAAAAATTGCAAATCTTTCAAATAATCAAAAGCGCCATTTGTGCCCGAGTTAGAGTTATATTTCAGATGATTTTCCACAATCCTAAGGTAAAACTTTTGCGATTACATAATCATTTATTGCTAATTAAATACTTTAAACAGGGGTACCGAACTAATTACAACACTGAATTAATTACAACAAAGAATTAATTAAAACACCTAACAAAGCACCGGGAGGGTTTCGGGATTTCTCTGCATTCTTGTAAGAAGAATATTGTTTGTTCGTAAATATTCCAAGTTTAAATCTTCAATCATGGAATTCCATTTTTCCACGATAAACCATGAATTGAAATGATGAACTCCAAATTGAAATTTTAATTTAATGTTGAACGACTCTGAATAATTGTTGTTGAGAATTTCAAAATCAAAACAGTTTATTAGTGAGAGATTCCTAAGCCATGTGCGTTCAAAATTTTGGATTATTATTATTTTATTATTATTTCGTTATAATTAATTCAGTGTTGTAATTAATTCGATAACCCTTTTAACAAAGTGAAAGATAGTCTTGTTTGAACATAAAATATATGTCCATCAATATTGCTACAATTACCAAATCGACTATATTATTATAAATTATATTAATTATAAAATTAAATATTTAAATTTCCATATTAAAATCTCAAAAACAAAAAAATAATATTATCTGAAAAAATCGTCCTAAATTTTAGTTTTTTTTAAAAAAAAACATTAATTAAATTAAATCCAAATGGAAGGACAGAAAAATTAAAACAAACAGGATAAAATGAAATCTAAACAGAAAATAAAATAAATTGAAATTGAGTATTATTTATGTTGAAGTTAATTTTGCTATCAGATAAATGATGTTTTCACCGGGAGTCTCCTTTTGCATGTCGAATGTAAAATACGCATAAATTATTTGAGGCATAATAATGAATGTTTTTGTGTTTTGCTTTCGTTTTTTTTATTAAAATAAAAGAAAAAAATATTTTGAATTCAATATAGTCGTTTGAATTTTTAAATAATAAATTTTTATATTAAAAAAATATTTTTTTGTAATTTTTTATCGGAAGAGGGAAATACTAAACGAAAACAAAAAATAAAAAAACTAAGTTTTTTAATTTTAACCCTCATATATTTTAGGATATTAAGCCTAATCGTTTTTCGGAGGTTTTGGGATGCTGATTATGGTTTCATACAATTCAATCCATATATTTTTATGAATATCAACGCAGATACTATCACATTATCGACTGCGAGTTCACCAGTGCTTCATAGCTGCCCTCAATCTAGAGTACAAATATGGAACTTTACGGCCTTCAGATACCAGAATTGATACTAAGCCTTGAAAGTCAATTGCTGGATAAGTTAAAAGTAAAAACATGGATAATTGAAAAATAGATTAGGCTCGATTCCGTCTTTAGTCGAAAGTGTCTGAAAGCTAGCTGAATACTGTATACCCGCAGGTATACTGTACTACAAATTCCTGCGGGTATACAGTATTCAGCTAGCTTTCAGACACTTTCGACTAAAGACGGAATCGAGCCTAATCTATTTTTCAATTATCCATGTTTTTACTTTTAACTTATCTTGATTCAAACTCTGAAGATATATCAATATGATTGATAGAGAGCGCTTTACCGACTGTATTTGTACTGAAAATCAAATTTAAGGGACATGTTACCCTTGTCGTTTACACCAGCTTTCTTTCCTCTTTTAGCTGAAACTTGGACATTAATTTAACACATGTATATACCTAGCCAAACTCCCTAATATAACCGAAGTTAGCTTCATTGAGTTAAGAAACGATCAATTTAACCTATACCTTCAGCGTTTCTTCGCAAAATTGGACTAAGTCAAGCTTAATGTGGTCTTCATATAAAAGTCAAATGGTCCTCACGTCAAAAGAATAAAACCTTCAATATTTTCCTTCACTTAGTTACTCTTCAGTAAGTTCAATTTAAATTGTTAAATTTCAATATATAAATAGTAAAATCATTAAATAATGATTTAACTTTAATTATCGAAGTATTTTTAAATATTTAACGATGCGTATTTGAAAATTATTTTCAAGTCACTTATTTTTGGATTACCGAATAAAATAAACCAAGAAAAGGAATTTACATTTTATTAGTAAATGAATAGTTTTCCGACATTTGAAATTTATTTGAGAAGGGGACATATTAGTAAATGAACGATATGACAATATTTTATATTTTTTTAATTAAAATAGTACTTTTATTGAAAAAATATTTATTTATACAATATAAAAAACTAGAAAATCTATTTGTTGAATAATTTTGAATCGTAAAAGGAGTTGAAAGAGGTTTTTGAGATCAAAATAAACAGTATTAAACAATTTAAATATAGGATAAATCATTTTTGGGTGTTTTTCGGATATAATATTTGAAAGGGTCTCGAGTACATAGTCGTCAGTTAAGATGTCTTTATATGTCGAAGTATTCTCTAATAAATAAATCATTCCTAAAATTATATTTCCCTTCGATTTATAACAGCTTTTAACTAAAATAAGTTTTGATGTTTCCAATAACCTTGAAATGAAGGGTTCCAGTCTTTTAGAATTGAAATTAAATACATCTTTTATGATTTCAGATAAACATAATTCAAAAGAAGGGAAATAGAAACTTGTATGAAGGTTGTGTAAAAGATCGACTATATTCATTTCCGTGAAAAAAAAGAAAAAAAATATACATCCTCCGAATGAGACGTTAATTTAGATACGAGTTTCAAGGTTGAAAGAAGAATTCCAAAATTATAGGTTTGAAATAGTAATTGTATAATCTCTTTAAAGGAATCATTGAAAAGTTTTGATATAGATCCCCATGAATCTGTGAAAATATTTGACAAATTATATAAATAATAAATTATATTTAAGGGATCAGTGTTGGATTTTACTTTAAACCAAAAAATATCTATTATTCTATTTTCGGCGAAAAAATCCACGCTGTTTTCATAATACTTGGAAATAAGTTGTAGAGTATTAAATGCCGCTTCGTTTTGATCTTTGCTATCAACTTCCAGTAAAAATCGTATATAATTTATTTCTTGTTCTGAAGGGAGCGTTTTCGAAGAGTTAATATTTCGGTGTTTTTCTCTCAAAACTTCCTTGGACCTTAATCGGTCTTGGACAATTTGATCCCTGAATTTACGTTTAGATAATTCAATTCTTTTATTTTATTTTTCCAATTTCTCATTTTGACATTCATTTAATCCTTTTGAGCAATTGATGGGATAAATCTAAGGGTGGTTTAGGCTTAGTCTCTGCCCAAGATGATTACGTACTACAATTTATAATTCAAGCTTACAGGAACATGGTGTGCTCTGACAAAACATCGTGTCATCTCACCTTTATCAATTTATTCAACACCAAGACAGATATCAAGGTACTAAAAAAGAATGGACACTCTCTGATTGCCTAAACTGGATCAACACAGGTGACAAAAAGAATGGATTTAAATCTTGGTGGACCAAGATTCGGATTTCACTCAAAAACCTGAAAGGCATTGGGTTACAAATTCAGTTTTTCACCAACGAGCTAGGTATTTGTTTAAAAGTTCACATATCCAATGACTCCATGATACTAAGTGAACATTCAATTGACAATATAACTTTTCACTTGCACAGAATCTATAAAAAAATGAAATTTGATAAATGGAGCAAACAAAGGATGGTTGGAATGTCAACCATCTCACTGGCAGAACACAACTTCAGCTCTAAAGTACTTTACAACGAGTCACTATCCATCGAGGAGTGGTGCTTTTTTACACAGCGCAAGGACTAATAGTTTACCAACCAATTATAAGCTGAAAAAAACTAAGACAACAATCGATGTGCAGGGCATATGGTCAAGATATAGAAACATAGATCCATGTTCTATGTTGGTGTAAACCCAACAGCACTCTAATTCATTACAATCTAAAACAAATCTTCAAAAATCAAAGAAAGTCTTTAAATCAAGTAATAGACGTTTTCATTTCTACTTTTGGATGACTAAACGGATAATGTTTTCACAAAATCTTTCTCTCAAAGTAGTAAATCTCATCAAACTATTCTTCACGAGCATATTTTTCCACCTATTCCTTCACAGTCTCGTTATATTTATCCCTATCTTTCACATATAAAGCAGCAGCTTTTCCATTTAATGGACTACTAGGGTTAAGATCGTTGAGGAGGGACACTATTGAAAGAAGAACCTTTTGAATATTTAATATAGCTGACCATCTGTCCTGGATTATATCTACACAGATTTCACCTTCCTTTATATTTGGATGAAATATTTGAGTTTTCATTTCTACTTTTGGAGGACTAAACGGATATTTTTTTGGTAATGTCATGTCCAACTTGAATATTACTCCTTCATACGGAGAATCTGGAGGTCCTTTAATGGTCGCCTTCCACAACATCATATTCGTTTCATCAGGAACTGCACTAAACTGAGCTACTTTCGTTTTTCACTCTACTCTACTAAAAATTTTGTTTAGTAATTGTAAAAATTTTTTGCCATTTTCTTGCTCTTTATAAATCCCGATTAGTTACAGTTACAGTGCTGAGACTTTAAACATAAGCTAATTTCAATGGTCGATTAAAGCTTTCAAAAATTCAGAGGAATACGATAATCTTAAAAAACTTGTATTTATTTACTTGTAATTATTCGTTGTCATTTTTTTTGCTATTCGGAGAATTAAAATTCAAAACTTGAAGCAATAATTCAATCAAATATTTATTTATTTTCAAAATTTGTTTACTACAATTTAATTCAATTGATTAATTTAAACAAATTCAACCTTTTTTTACATTCTTTTCAACAATTAGAAATAATTAAATTTTTTTGAAATTTACTCAAATTTTCATACAATCCCATTCAAAACTCAATTACACATTCCCCAATTCGAAAATCACAGTTTTTTCCCAAATTTTCACAATTATGAAACCAATTTTAATTCTTTTAATCAATTCGGTTCATTGATTTGACTCGAACATATTCTCCCCCATATGAACCGAAATGATTTTCCAGTGTGGTTCGGTTTCGTAGCTTCACTATGCTCGTCATCTCGTTCGTTCCGACAGTGCTCACCTCGCCGTATTCACTCATACTTTCCTCGTGACGACCACTCGCTCTCAACTCGCCACGAACACTCACACTTTTCTCACAATGATAACTCGTACTAAACTCGCCACTCACACTCTCCTCGCCATGACCACTTGTACTCTAAAAATCAGTCTAAAACGAACTAACATTCTAATGCAGGGGTCTCCAAACTTTTGACAACGCGGGCCGGATGGTGCATCGGAAGATAGTCCCACGGGCCACATATATAAATTATGATATTAAAAACGCATAATCAGTGAATGATAAGTTTATTAATAATATGAACATATAAAATTATAATTGTAATTACATGATAGTGAAAATTTTGAAAATATATTAAATTCCATTTAATAACTATTTTTTCAAATAATATTGTTGATTTTGTAAAATATCTGAGTAATCCGGTAGAATCTTCGAAGCACTAATCATAAGTAAGGATTTTAAATGTGAGTCTGAGAAAGAAGTTCTGTATTTTCATTTGATATACTTCATTTTAGAAAAAAATTATTCTCAAAGGTAAGTCGTGCCAAGCATAGAAATAAACTGGTAAGCAATTTTTTTAAATTTGGAAAGTGGTCCAAATCCAATTTTTATAAAAATCAATGAAATTTTCTTCTTTATATTTATCTTTAATACGTTCATCTGCCTGCAGTTCAGTTACTTCCATTTGAAAATGGGTTGGAATATTTCCAATATCACAATCGAACGGATTTTGAAAAAAAACCTTATTTCCGCAACATTAGCATCCAGTCCAGCAAAACCTTTAAAAATAAAAAAACCTAAGAATATTTAAAGGAAAATAAATCATTAGAAGTAGATACAAAAGAGAGTTGTATTACCCAAGATGAGGATAGACAAATTGTTATGAATATGTTGCATTTAATATAAATATAAAATAATATAAATAATGTCATGAATTTTTGAAAAAAAATTAAAATTTGTTAGTTTTTAATGAGTTTACGAAGAAAATAATTGTTTTGATATTTTTAATTTTTATTTACTTAAACATTTTTTTAAAGAAAAACATCACATAAAAATAATTATTGAAAATCCAGTTTTTGGTTTGTAATGATTTTTTTAATCTTAAATCATGTAAATTTTTCAGAAAAAAATATTTATTGGTTTTTTTACTCTAAATTCCCAATCATGGGTAACATCACGAATACTTTCCCGCTCATCCGAATCGTTTCCAGTGACATTTGCATACAATATGTAACTATGGACTATTAGTTATTATTTATTTATTTTTCTATACAAGAATTCAAATATTTTTTTAATATTTTTATTCTTTGCTAACAATATTTAAGAAGAGAAATATTATACCTTTCCTTTCTATTTCCTACGTAGTCACCTTTGAATTATATTTCATTTCTCTAAATTCTTTCCAACGAATTATTTTTTTCCATTTTTTTTTAATAAATTTTAATAGCAATTTGCTTTTTGTGAAATTGATTAACAAATTTTCTACTTAAAATCATTTTCAAAAATAATTTTTAGTTGAATGTCTTGTCCCGTTATATTATGAATATTAGTTTCAGTCGAGGTGTTTATAAAGGCTGATTTTTTAATATAAATAATGAGGCTCTAAGTTATAGAAGTTTGAAAACGATATTATAAATTAAATTTATAATTCATTTAAATTACAACCTTAAGAAGACCTTTATGATTTTTGTAAAACGAGCTAATAGGCGTACATGATTTGTCGATTTATTAACTCATTTTAACAAAAGAAATATGAATAAATTTATAAAATACATTTTAATTTAGCTCAACTATTTTAAAAAATAATTTCAATTGATTAATTAATTGACTGAAAAATAAAATTGAAATTAGAAAAGCAGAATTTGTTTTTTTGGCCCATATGTTATTATGGCAAATATTCTCTGATCTAGTTGGATTTATTGCCAGAAACCGAAAAACTGATTGCAAATACATCACGAAGAATCTTTCAATGATAACAATTCAAAAATAATTAATAATAATTCAACAGAAACTTTCACTGTACGAACTAATTTTATATAAAAAAAGATAAATATTTGAGTAACTGTAGGTCACTACAATTTTCAACATTTTATTATTATTACCATTCAAATAGCGTTTAGGAGAAGTCTCAACAAAACTTTCGTCGAAAACCTTTTGCCGAATCGAAATCATCTGCAGTTGTTTCCATTTGGGGCTTTTTCATACTGTCTGGTTCTTCCATTGTCAGTATGGAGTCCATGGGTACTTCCTCCTCTCTCATCTCGATCTGGTTAACTCTACAAATCTCTAGGCATCTTCCATCTCTATGAAATGCCCATTGCGCCGAAGAATATTTGACATTGGATATCGAGCTCACTGTTACAATTTTTCTAATAGTCTTTGGCTGAATCTTTAGACATGTCAGAATAATTTTATTGCGTTTGGGCTAAGTTCCGATATATCCTAACTGGAGGGTAAGGAAAAGTGGATTTGTATTCGGCATAGCCAAGGACTTGTAGTGTTCCAAGTTCTTGCTATTTCTGTGTTCTACATTTTTCTGCGTGTCATATAGACACTTGACATCTATGAGGTACAGAGTTATCTATCCTAGGACCATTATTTGCAGGTCTGTCCGTTGTTTTGACGGAACATATGCAGACATACCATTTATATGTATTTCGCAATCTTACTGCAATGTAATTTGTTCCGCCATCAAGTACAAGACCGCTCTATGTCGATACTTTTTACACTCTGCACTAAAATAACACTTGGTCAAAACATGCACCAGAGTCTCCTTTTTGTGTGGACATCTTCTACAGTGTCCACCATTAATACGAACACCAGGTTGGTAGTTGACGGGCACTGTAAATGTCGTTGCCTTGTGAAAAAAATTAAGTCCTCCTCCATATATTTCTCCATGAAAACTAACCGTTGAGATTAGACTTCTAGCAATCTCATGGCACTGCTAGAAATACAACTGACACTGCTTTTGTACAACTGACATGTACAAAAATTGAAAACACCGATTTTTCACCTGAGTTCGATTTTCAATTTAATACTGCTGTGTGAAAAGGGAGGAGTGGCGAGGAGCCACTAGTGTGGTTTCGTGGAGTAGCTGAATTTGCGTCAGACAATCAATATGACTAAAAGAGCTGTATCA
Organism: Girardia tigrina; assembly: GCA_001938485.1. Classification (NCBI taxonomy): domain Eukaryota; kingdom Metazoa; phylum Platyhelminthes; order Tricladida; family Dugesiidae; genus Girardia; species Girardia tigrina. Next base: position 55,470 of record MQRK01236111.1, read on the forward strand.
ACTTTTCGGGATGAAAAAATTATGGGTGGCTCATCCCGTTTGTTTCATGTTTTGGATCATCTTCCATGTTGTCAATATTAGAAGCCGACACCTGTTTTTCGAGTTTTATTTATCTACAAAAAATGTCTAATACTTTTTATTTAAACAAATTTAATCGAAATTAAATTCATTTCTTTTTTTTAATTTTGAGGAACTATTTATTTCATAAATCTCAAACCGGTATAATAAAAATAAATATAGTATTAATAATTTATTTGACTTTTTTTAAATTTCCGACAATTGAATAATTTCATTTTCTTTATTTAAATTTACGAAATTTTATCATAGTTAACATAAATTTAATTAGTTCTTGATTTTTTGAAATTTTAAACTGATACTTTGAATTCAATTATTATTTCCAAACTTTAAAACATTTCCTAAAAAATTCCTAACACCGTTCAAGGGCAAGGAAAAAACGATTCATAGCGATATTGCAGGCATAAAAGAAGAAAGTGAAACCAGTCCTGGAATACCGAGTCGTGAACCAATTCATGAGCCATGAATGTGACGCATCATTGATAACTTGCTTAGGGAGGATTTACAGGTGGCGAAGGATGAATATGCATACCATGACGACGTTCTAAGAACCTGGTTGAAGAGGAGCACCGATCTCCTGACAAACTTAAGGATCCCACCAAAGGTAATACAGAAAAATGCCATTAACTGCTCAGTACCAAATGTAAAATACTCGACAGCACAATGGTAGTATCATCGAGATAGTGTGATTCTTCAAAGTAAAAAAAAGAATAAAAAAATAAAAATTAGCCTCAGGAATCCATGCTCATAATGGATGGGATGGCATATAAACATGTGGAACCTGATGTCACAGAGGTCTTTGATTCTGCTGCCCTGGATATCCTCTTACAATTATACAATTATAGGATTAGAGTGCAACAGGGGGTGAAGAGGTGAAGTCCTAGGCCATAAATAATCCGAAGTAAAGAAAAAGTCTTTTTCCCACATAGAAGACGGGTTGGAGACTCGTCTGAGAATGAAAATAACCCATCATGGGAGGAAGAGTTATCCTCCGATGATGATTAATATGATTTGAGTACAAGTGCTTGGCGGAAACGTCACCCAATTCAAAGGTGTGGAAATTATACGATTTTCGACATTTTTATTATTATGATAATTGTAAAAATATATATATATATATATATATATATATGTGTGTGTTTATATATGTATGTGAGAAGTATTTGTGATTTCAATATCAGAATTCATTTTACTCGAATTATATCTCTATTATAAAACAACTTTCAAACAAATTTTCCAACTATTTTCCTAATTAATAATTAATCCGCTGATCTCTATTTTCAAATAATTTTTTATCCGCGAGCAAAGAACCCCTGTGAAAACCAGGGTACATGTTGAGGACGGCTTCAGCCTGAAACATGGTGCAAATTTAATCATGTACCAACCGGACACTTTTGCTCTCTGACTAAAAAATTAAAACTATCAAATCGTCAACGGAGTGTGTGATTACTGTCATTAACAGTTTCAGGTTACAAACAAAGTCGCAGTGAAAATTTAGGCAGGCAGAGTGTTTGGACTCATAGTGTGTGAAATTTGTGGACAACGGCATGACAAGGTGACAAAATTGTCGGAACTTTTAACACTAAAGAAATTTTTCTCGTGGGTCGGTCAACTAAAGGGCCACTTGAGATCAGCTTACAGTTTCATAAAGAGAATGGCCGACAAAGGTTGATAGGTTCATGTCGTGGTACCTTTAGTATATATTGCAATATATATACTGCAATATATAGTATATAGTACCTAGTATATATTGCAGATAGATTGGCTAAGCGACTCAAGAGGGACGATGAATTGCAGGTGGGAAGTTCCTGACTGATGTCACAAAATAATCTAATTTTCATGCAAGATGGAACTCCTCTATATATTGCTTACATTAATCCTGAATGACTGTATGATTGATTTCTTAGAAAATGGATGTGTCATCCGGATTTGCACGAATATCAAGCCAGAATGTCTGACTTAAAATCATGCTACTTTTTTCTGGGATTGGTTGAAAGACCAAATCTACTCAACAAAACCCAGAAATTTAAAAGAACATAATGAGTGAATATGTGAAGTTATGGCTTTCAATTCACAAGATTTTCTATGAAATCATTTGATGCGGTTCCCGGTCGAGTTGAGAAGATAGAAGCAAATGATAGCGCATATATATATATATATATATATATATATATATATATATATCAAAACGTCAAATGTCAAATATCAAGTCCA
>MQRK01236113.1:0-14022 GCA_001938485.1 Girardia tigrina
GACCAGATGGAGTTGATTGGGTACGATATTGATCTCTAATAAGTGTGAGTTAGGGAAACTTAATGGAGAGACATATCCAAATAATATTTTGGTCAAATGAGATCACTCACAGTACAACAAATTAATAAAGTTAAAATAATAATATAAAACCCAAAACTTTTTACAATCCAATAATTGTTCCCTAAAATAAATTTTATAAAAAAAATACATGAAAGGAAATCACAGAGTAACGTAACACATTCTCCCGCCGGTGAAGCCGATCATACGATCTCACAATTTGCGGTATGAGTGCCGGGTAATATTTTATATAGTTGGTAGTCAAACTGGACACAGGGTCTCGATACAGCACCCTAGAGTATTTTGTTTGATGTTATTTGTTTTGTTTGCTGTGTTTGGGGCTGGATGGTTGTTTTAGCTTCAAATGTAGAGGAAGTAGACTGTGCAGCATCATTCTGAAGTTGCTGCGTTGCGACGGATGTTTCTATTGGGATTTTTATGTGAGAATCATGTTTGTCTGTCGGACGAATAGTTTCGAGCTGGTGGCTTACCTAATAAGTCGTCGAGGGTCTTAAAAAAATGTTCTTCCGATGGATTTTCCTCACTGAAACAACTCAGATCCATCGTCGTCCATGTAAAATGCTGGTTTGGTGTTATTCAAGTGTATTACTATTTCCGATTCATCTTTGAGGATTTTGGCGTTATGTGAAAAGAGTTGGAGTATTTTGTAAAGGCCAGTATATGAGGGTTCTAAACCGGTCTTAGATTGATTTTTAACCATAAATGTTTTGCGTCGTACATGGATTTCGGTAAGTACTCCTTGAAACTATTGCACTCCTTGCAGTAATAGTCATCGTTGATACTTTTAAAGTGAAGACGAACTTGATTGATAGCGGCATCGGATGAGGAAGAGTCTTATTCAGTTAATTCTGATAGGAATCAAATTGCGTGACTATAAACCGCTTGTGTGGAAGTAGAGTTAGTGGTAGTGGATGGTGTGTTACGCCATACCATGAGCACGAAAAGCAGGACATCGATCCATCTGTCGGTGTGTTCTGCAAGGATACGAAGGGATATTTTCATTTTTCGGTGAAAAGGTTCAATGGCGCCATTGGAGTGTGGGTGGTATGCCGAAGTGTGTACATATGTGGTTCCCAGTCGTTTAACAAGTTCTTTGAAAAAACCAGCCTCAAATTTACGACCTTGATCGGAAATTAAATGTTGTTGAGCACCAAAGCGGTAAACCCAAGTGGCAAGGAATGTGCGAGAAATGGTATCTGTGTCAATGTTGCATATGGGAACGGTCTCAGACCATTTTGTGCATCAATCAATCGTGGTGAGAATGTATTGAAATCCGCGATCCGACGGAAGGGGGCCTACAAATGTCGATGTGAACGGTCTCAAAACGTTACGAGGATGGGTAGTCGTAGAAATTTGGTTTCAAGTTACGATCGACTTTGAATTTCTAACAGTACAAACATTTCGAGGTCCGCCGTTTGATATCTTTGTGCATTGACGGCAAACGACGCCTGTGTGAAGGAGTTTATGAGTGTTTCAACTGCCAGGGTGGCGAAGTTTGTGAACATGATCAAATGCTTCTTTACACAAATTCTCCGCAAGAATTGAATGGGGTGACCCTCGGACGTCTGTCATATGTTATACCGTCGATTATAGTGATGTTACTGAAACGTTGCATGTCGACTTATTACATGCAGGGCAGCGGAGTTGGAGTCGGAGTCAGAGTCTAAGTCAGAGTAGTGTAACTCTACTCCGACCAAAGTAATAACAAATATTATAAATTAACCTAAAAAGGAGTCGGAGTCGGGCAATTTTAGTCCGACTCCGCAGTCCTGGCTGCGTGGAATTCGATCGAAAACATTCTGGAGTAAAGATTGGAGAAAACTCAATTGAGTGAATGGATCGCGATAAACAATCGGCAACTATGTTATCCTTTCCTGGAATGTATACTATCGAGAAGTTGAACTCTGAAAGGAACGAAATTTGACGCTGTTAGCGAGATAACGGATCTTTCACAGACAAGAGATAAATGAGGGGTTTGTGATCGGTTTTTATTTGAAAATGATTTCCTAAAAGAAAATATTTGAAATGCTTCACTGAGAAAAAATGGCGAGCAGTTCGCGGTTGAACACAAAATATCATTGTTCAGGGATACTAAACTTGCATGAAAAAAATTCTAGTGGTTGAGCAATGTCGGTTACCGTCTGTTGTAAAGCTGCACCCGCTGCAAGATTTGAGGCGTGGGTGCACAATTTCAGAGGAACTTTCTTGACAGGATAGACTAGGGTGTTCAGCTTTTGCTTTTTTTCATTTTTTTCAGCTCTTCCAACCACTAGATTAGTTGCCTTTTAAGGCGGAAGCTCAATCCTGAGAGAGGGACTGTGAGGTCGGAGCAGTTTTGGATATACTGGTGGCAGTAGTTAACTATACCTAAGAAACTGCACAGATTTGAAATTGTTTGGGGTGGGGCGATTGATTGGATTGACGTAAGACGATCTGGCAGAGGCGATTGTCTTTAGTCAGTGATGGTGTGACCGAGAAAGGTAACAGAATCTCGATAGAAATTGCACTTCGTCCAGTTAACTTGGATGTTTACCTAATTAAGGTGAGAGAAAAGGGTCTGTAGATGTTGCATGTGTTCATGTGTGATGGTTGAAGCAATGAGAATATCGTCGACGTAAGAGTGCGCATAGAGTAGATCCGAGAGAATTTTGTTGATGTGCCGTTGAAATGTTTGGGCCGTTTTGCGAATGGCCGAACGGCATTCAAGTGTTTTCGAATAAGTCGAATGGTATGATGACGGCTGTTTTGGGGATGTCTACCGTGGCTACAGGCACTTGGTGCTAGGCCTTGTGAAGATCTACTGTCGATAGATAATAGTAAATTTTATACAATCCAATAATTGTTCCATAAAGTAAATTTTATAAAACAAAATATACGAAAGGAAATCACGGAGTAACGACACTGATATAATACTTAAAGCAAATTGAGTAATAAATAAAATTGAAATAAATAATAATGAATAACCAAAAATAAATGTTTGTAAAATATATTGATTATTGATTAATTTTGTGTTTTGTTGCTTAACAAAGACGATAAACATAAAACATTAACGTTTTGGTTAGATACAGCAATTATATGAATTCCACTGAATATATATCACTACTGCAATATGAACTTATCCCAAATTATTATTCCGATGAAATTTTTCAATAGGACGGTGCTCCTTGTCATAGAAGTAAGCAATAAATAATATTTCTTGAAGAAAATGCAATCAACTACATTTGTGATTGGCCAGCACAAAGTCCTGATTCAAATGTAATTGAAAATATGTTGTCTTATGTAAAACAGAAACTATATCTTACTGAATTTAACAATATTAACGAACTTTGGATGAACTTTAAAAAAGAATTTTTAGAAGACCCGAATGACTATATACGAAATTTATATGCTTCCTGTAAGACAAAGATAAATGATGTTTTAGCCGCTAATGGAGGAATAAAAAAGTATTAAATGAATTATTATATTCATTATTCGAATAATAAATGTTCTTCATGGTTTTCATTTTGTGATTTTGCACAAAATAGTAAAAAAGTAAGGATGGCTCAAGACTTTTGACCGCATAAAAAAATGAGTACCTGTTCAAAGGCCATTTTGTGTTGCTGTGTTTGCATATCGTATTTGATATTATTCTGATGGCTTCATCTGTAAATTGTGCTTCATATACACCTTTTTCAACTTTAGCAAACTATAAATTTCAATTTAACAACGTTACTTTTAAAAGTGTAAGGGGGCTCAAGACTTTTGACCGGTACTGTAGAATAATTAATTAAATAAATAAAAATAAAATAAAGAATAAACTGGCAAAGTGATTCTTTATAAAAATATATTTAAATATTAAAGGATCAATATAACAAAACAAAATAACGAACAAATAGAAAAAAAGTTGGATGACGGTGAAATACATATTACATACAATAATTAAATAATAAAATAAATAAAATAAGCCCATTGCATGCGTCAAGGCGGGCACATTCCTTATTTTAAATCAGGATTAAAGTGTTGAATTGAAAATAGCGTCAATGGCGTGTAAAACAAACTTTCATTGTAGTGAAATGGTCGTTTTTGCATTTGACTACACATGGTATATATACCGTACTTATTCCATGCAAGGTCCGGAACGCTCGGATGATGCGGACACGTCCGGTGAATCTACAACAGATGGTGGTGGCTCAACAACGAGGAAAGGTTGATGTATTATTGTTATCATACAGTGGGTGTATCATTGCGAGTTGCAGTGTTGTGTGGTGTTGTCCGTTTCCGATCAGAACGGACGTCCAGGGTGACTGATACGTATTCCATGGTAAGTATTTTTCATGTATGAATAATATTGAATTTTTAAATTTAGACTTCAGTAATTTCAAAAGGTCGGATTATTTAAGGTGAACTTCAATTAAATATTATTTTGATACTAGAAAAAGATTCGGCATATACGGCGGGTAAGCAAAATTTTCATCTTTGAAGTTTCTGTTTTAATTTTGAAATCGTCATTATTATAATTTATTTTTTATTGTTTCGAATTCTGTGTTGATTTAACAGTCAGTCAATAAGGTCGCAATTTGAATTGAATTATCACAATTTGAATTGTCACTACAACAATTCTCCGTAAAACTTGCGTAGCTCGTCATCGTTCTTGATTGATTATCCTTAATTATATTCTTTAACGTCTTATTATTCAAAAAAATTTTAAATACAATTTAATCATTACAAAAATAATTTATACTTTAAATTATAATTTAATTATTAAAAAAATTATTTATAATTGAAGTTTAAAATAATTTTTATTTATTTTAAGAAATTATTATTAAAATATTATTTATGAAATATTAGTTTAATTTTAAAGTGATTATTTAACTTTTAATAATTGATTAAAGAACTCAACGTTTTAAAATATTTAAGATATCAATCTTCCATCTGGCTGGGAGAAACACAATCCTAAAACAACATACCAAACAACACACAATAAACACCATTCAAAAATATTCCTCACACAACTTAATAATAAGAATATAATTTATCAAATCTCGTGACTATAATTAGGTAATATGAAATAATTTTAATATATCTATAAATGTTAGAATGAAATAATATGGGAAAATTTTATGACCTCTATTAATTTTGGTTTCAGTAATCATCCAACAAAACATAAAAAAATATACACTTTAATATGAATCAATTCAACCTCGATAAAATAGTAAAATTAAATAATGAAATCACCTTTGTCTCCAGTCAAAAATCAAACACAAAACAAACCAATCACAATAGTCAACCGTAATAATCAAAGAATACAAATGGTCAGAGACGAGTGGCTGAGATCTTCTTTCGTTTGAATTCGTTTCCTTTTTAAACTATGTACACAAATAAATACTCGAGATGTAGGATAGAAATTTTGACAATAAAAATTTAAATGCTATACATAAAAAAATTAATTTTGATATTAATAATAAAAATTTATAATTGTTAGAATGAAATATGAATCTATCTATCGAATTTTTAAATTATATTATTATTTCTCGCTTGACGACTTAAGGTCGTCAAACGTATGAAATAAATAAAAAAATAAATAAATAAAGTATAAATAAATAATAAATAAAAATACTTTAATATTAGCGGTGCAAGAGCTAGCGCAGCTTTGTGGCCGCGGCGTGACGGCGATGGTGGGTGGGTTGCGGGATGCGTGGGCTCAAAACAATAACCTCACTGGTCTGTGATTGTACGGCTTGTGAATAGCAAATGTCAGATTCGGTTGGTCTTCGGTTTTTTACGTGCTGTGTATTGGCGTAACTATACAAACTATGCAAATATTACAGGCCTTTGTATAGAATTTCCCATCTCTTCACATATGCCGGTAGAAAATCATTAATATCGACCATAATCAATTTCCTTTGAATTTCATCGATATGTTTTTCGATTAAAGTAAATGTGTCCAAATACAAAGATTCGGCATAAACTTCAGTTCCATCTTTCTTTGCAACACACACTTCATACACATCACTAAAACTGGAATTCCATTGCAATTTCGATACATTTTCACATCGCTAAACATTCAAAGCCACATCGCTTAACCAACTCCAATATTCATTATAATTAATTGTTTTAGGTCTGAAAGACATCATAAAGTTTTGTTGTATAATTGTAAGACCGTTTGCGGCCAAATCATCTTTAATTCTCTTCCACATTCAGCAAAATTCAAAATTCGCGCTATTAAAATTTATTTCTTTTTTTCCATTTAAACTACAATCAAACAAATATAAATAAATAAGAAAGTTTATACACTCTAATAACACGAGCGAAAGTACCTTTTTCATTAAATAGCATCGGTGTAATCAATTCTAGATTCACTGCTACTGCTGCTATTTTTAATTCCAAGATTGGTCTATTCATTTGACACTGCTCTAATTGTTTCATAATATAATCTCTGGACTTTCATTAAAGTACTGTGATACAAATAATCGATTTTATTGTGTAAATATGATAATGTTTTTACATCAACTTTGTTTACTTTATCTCGTGATTCCTTTATTACTTCACTTGAAAGATATATTCCTTTATAATTTGTTTCAATAACTTCTTTAGAGCATTTGATTGCAGTACCTTTTCCAATAAATTTCATCTCTTTTTGTTGACATATAGATTGTTGGTGTCTTTTCTTTTTAGTTATAACATTTTTCCTCTTTCTATCTCTCATATTTTCAGTTGCATCATCATTAAATATTATTCCTTGATAAAGTTTAAATTTTATTGTTTTTAACAACGTCAAAGGACATTCTTTTTTATCTAACTGATAAATTATTGTGGACTCCCCAGTGTCACAACTTCCATCTTCGGCAAAACAGAACGGGTGTGTCATCATTTTTCGAGTGACGCTATCAAATATAGCTTGGAATTTTCTTAATTCCGTCATATATTGTCGTCTAACGACTAATTTATTATACTTCTTTCCCCATATTGTATATTCTCCTCCTTCGCACCATCCTGAAGGCATGGACCATCCAACAATATTAACGACTTGTCTAAGTCTCAATCCTGGTTTTGCTTCTAATGTGATGTCAGAATTTATTGATATTTTTCCAGTTATGAATGCTTCCTCATATTGTGTAGCAGAAATTGTCGCAAATTTTTGGAAGTTTGTCGCCTTAACTGGTTGTGGGGTTGAAGTTCCACATCTGAAGATTTCTAAGAATTTAACATTACATTCTTTGGCCTCTAAAAAGACAAAATCGGATTCCTGATAAATATTCATAACTTGGTCTGGAGCTTCTTCTATACTTATATAGGACTTGCTTATGGGCATTCTTCTACATTTAAAAGCGAATATTTTTGTCCAAATTTTGGTTTCGAACAATCATAAGCTGTGATTCCTTCATCTCCTTTAATTACATGAAACATCATCATCATCATCATTATCATTAATACTATTGACCAGTTCATTTTATCTTTTCCACATTTTTTCTTTTGTTTTATAACTTTTTTTAAATTCTTCAAAAATTTCGGTATCAGATTCTTCTTCTTCATCATCATCTTCTCGCAGAGCATTCTTCCATCCACCGCGAGATTGTATCCATGGGTTTATCCAATTTTCGATTAACGAAACTGCTAATTCTATATACGTTTCTTGATCAATTTGATGGAATGAAATTTTTCATGTGCTCTTATAGCAATGAATACTAAGGCAGTGATTATTCGATTTTTATCAGGGGTGAATGCAAACAAATTTCGTAATACCTCCCCGTCATTAATACTCCATTCATTTTCTTTGATTGCATAATATACATCATTTTTCACGCCTTGAGCTATTTTTATTATACCTTTTATACCTTCATGTTTAATTAACGTAAAATTATAATCTCCTTTTATTAAATCTTGTAGTAGACAACGAACAACATTTTCAATTTCTACATTTCTTGTTACGTTGGGATCTCCTCCTTTTGCTATTTGTTGAAGTGAATTTGCCAAGGATTGACTCCTTGTATCTTTTATAGGTAGTTGTGAATCGTTTTCACATCTTTTCGGTCTTCCTCTTTGTTTTCTTGTTGAAGTTGTAGCTTCAGCTTTATTTCCACGACTATTTGTTATCACTTCATTACTTTTGATTAATTCTCCAAAATCATCATCATTTTCTTGTCTCTCAGCGTCATTCCATAATTTTTCTAGTTTTCATTTCTTTATACACTTATTTTTTATCGATTTTTTATTGAATACTATTTTGTTAAAATGAAATATGGTTAACCCACGTTAAGATTATGTCTAAAGAGTCTCTCATTAATATTCATTTCCATAGATAGAAAAATATTTTACCTGAATATGATTTCATTTTGGTTCTTTAATCAAATAAAGCAATTAATCTTATTTAGTTGCTTAAAAATGAATTTAAAAAGTAATAATTATATAATTTATCAATTTAATATTGATTGATTTAAATTAAATTATTCAATAACCACTTTCTAATTTATAGCAAATATTATATTAGAAATCGTCTCTCATTAAATTATTAATGGGGCCACAACGTCAATAGATTTATTTCATATGAGATAAATGACTTAGTTAATAACAGACGTTACTTAAAGAGACAAAAAAGTCGATTAATTTACAAGAATTTGTTAATGTAATCTTATTACTGTAACAAAGGCACTAAAAGTACTTTTAGTTACGTTAAGATCTGTATTTTAGGCATTCATAAAAGGAATATACTGCAATATATTATTTTGATAATAATAATCAATAAATGAAACACAACGCACTCTCCAACTATAATCATTTAAATCTGTAAATATCCATAACAGAACATTTAAACAAAAACTAATATTTGTTTTCAAAATTGATTATAGAAAATTTAAATTATTGTTCATTCAATTTTCCAATAATGTGATTTAAAATCAATTGTATGAAAACGCTTTAAAAAAATTTAAATTACCAAATGTGTTTTCAAATTTTTTAAGAAAACGTTTTTATAATGATCAATTATCAGAATAAATGATAGAGGGAACATGAAAAACTGATGAAACTGTGTTTTTGGGATTGAAAGGTTACCTTTATCTATTTTAATCTATAACTCTTTCAAAATACAAACTCTCCCTATTTATCAGAGTTTAGCAGAAACTATTGCAAACTTTAGTTAATTATTTAGTCTGGAATTCCCTACCGAAATTTTACGGTAATATTTCTTTAGACATTGGAATAGTATATATTTAAATATGAGACTAGTTTCATTTTATTAAATTATCTTGTATTGTTGTAAAAAATTATTTCTTTCTTTCTGAGAAATTTTGATGTTTCTTCTGTAATAGTAATTTTTGATAAAATACGTTTTGTTTAAAAATTCGAAAACCTATTTGGTAATTTTGATACAATTTATTGTTGACTTTTAAAAATTAAAAACCTTTAAAATTAAATTAAAATCAGGTTATTGGAAATTTGGTTTAAAAGAATCAYGTAATAAGGGTTTTTAATTATTATATAAGGTTAGGTCATATAAAAATATTTTAATTCATGTAATTATCAAAATGAATGGGGTTACATGAAAATATAGCTCAGTCGAGATGTTTCTACATAAAGTTAGAGATCGTTTAAACGTTTATTTCGCTAAACAAAAACCGTTTAAACGTTTAGAAAATTTTAAAACGTGCCCACGTCTACTAATAACATAATAAATTTATTATAAAACTTGGAAGGGAAAAACCAGTAGAAAGAAAAATACAGATGGTGATTGTGTTTATGACTCCTTCAGCAATAAAAAAATATGTAGAGACGGATGGTAAAAATTATAAAGAAAATTAAAGGCCGCATTTACCAAAGAAAAATCTTTGAATGAAAAATCACATTCATCGAATGTGAAAGATATGTAAAAACGATATGATTATTGCGACCATACCATTATTTTGTATCAACTGCTCGAACTTAATCGTTTTTTAGGATTCCCTGTAAACATTTTATGCTAAAAAATTTTCATTTATGGAAATATCGAAATGAATTGGCTTCGAAGAAAAAAAACATAGTCGCGATGTTTCTCTATGAAATTAGAGATCGTTTAAGCGTTTTTTAAACGTTTAATTTGCTAAACAAAGACCGTTTAAACGTTTAGAAAATTTTAAAACGTGCCCACATCTAGGCGGGATAATATATCCTCACGACCTTCTGATATTTAAAAAGTTTAGAAAAAGTTTCAAATTCTTTAATGATTTCGTACCTTTTAAATCAGCTGACGATTTTCAGTCCTTTTTAACGATTTAACAATTTGGCGTTTCAGTTTTTCGATCTCCTTTTATATTCAGTGATATTGTCTTTAGTCAGCTGTCGGGTGAATGATGAACTAAGTTCACTCGTGTTCGGTTTAGCCTTACTGAATCAATTAACTTTTTAATTAATTTTGTGTCGGTTTTTTAAGGGCAAAAGTTGTAATTTTTAGGTATCTTATATACCTCTCTTAATAAATCTCTTATTTTTTATTTATAAATAATGTAATCAATTATTTATATTTTTATTGTAAATAATAAATTTAACTTTAAAATCATATAATTTTATTCAATTTATTTTTCTTATTATTTACGTAATGTTATAATTAATTTTATATTAAAATTAAATATTTTTTTCTTATTTACTAATTAACAAAAATTTTTAAAAATTAAAATTTATATTTTAATTTATATACTCAACATAATATATAAATAAGTTTTGTTTAATTAAATTTCTGAGTTACACTTTTTTCCTTTTTCTTGCACAAACCAATAATATCTAAATAATTGTAAATATAAATATATTTTAATTAAATGTAGATTTTATTATATTTTAAATTTTTAATTTTGTATTTTTTAAACTATATGATGTTATTGAAACTTCTTTAAAAAAATTTTAAATCCTTAATTTAACGTAACTTAATATTTAATTTTGTATTTCAAATATTGTATTAATTTGTAAAGTTGTTTAATTATATTATAATTCTAAAATTTTGAAGAGTTTACCAAAATCCTCAAAAATATTATGCTAGTTTGAGTAAACAAATTATAAAAAAACTCTTAAAACTTTTCGTATTTTTTAAATACATGCCAAGCAAATTCTTTGACAAGAATGACGTGAGAAAATATATTAATTCAATTAAAATAAGTGCATTAAAATTAGACTCAACTCACAATATTTAATTTATCGTTTGGAGTATTAAATACCAATAACACATTTTCGTCATTTTTAATCAATCAATTCCACTTTCCTTCAAATCGCCGCTTCTTGTATCACTATTTTTCGCACGATATTTATAAAAAAAAATTTTAAAACAAAAAAAATAATAATTTGAGAATTCTTTATGATAAAAGGAACGATTTTCTGCAATATAAAATTTCACAATGTTTGTTTTAATCACTCACCGCTGTGAAATAGACGACCTTGATTGACGCGATTATTTAAATTGAAAATAAATCGTGGATTGAAATAATTGAATTGAAATAGTTTGTTTTATCGAATTAGTGGCACTCAAATGATCTCGAGCACGAATGATCTAATCGACACGAAGAGATCGAGCTGCGTGAGTGATCGTGATTCATGTGGTTCATATAAGTCAAATGAGTCAATTTATTATTTGAATCGGTCAAATGTCTATTTATTGTTTATATCAATTAATGATCGCTGAATGTTCATCTGTGCATCAGGTTTTTAAGCAGTTCTTGACGGTTTAACAATCGGAAGATTGAACGTATTAGTCTACATTGCAATCAGTGCATCTTCTCTCATGTCATGTCCTTACTGATTATAGACGCTGTCTTTCGTGCGAAGAAATTGACCAGCCACTGATTCTTCATTCGTGAACGTTTTTTGCGTAGGCAGTTGCTTATAGACAGGAATAAATGATTAGGCCTTGACTATATGGAGGGTGAGTTAGAAGAAGTAACTTTTTGTGGTTGTACGCTGCAGTATACAACCTGGCTTTATCGAGTAGAGAAATAATAGGTCCATAATGTGGACGCTTCTGCTTGATCTGAACAGCCAAACGATCAAGCTTGTTGCAGTATAGCTCAGTCATAATAGTAGTGTTGGTCGGAAGCAACTGAAACATCCACCATTACAAGTGCATCATTATTTAAGGAGTTAAGTCTAGGGTGTCTAAAATCTCAATTGCCTGCGAACCACTTTCGCATAAAAGATCAATTGTTCATCGCCAATAACAATTGAAGACAAGGGATTTCAGAGACTATCGAAAGACAGTAATTATTGACACGTTGGTAAACTATAGAGGCAACTCCTTAGGCAAACAAGTGCTGACTGGAATCAATTACTTATTATTGACGAATGTTTTGAGGTTGATCTTGGCGATTATACTTCCTAGTGCAGAAGCGGTAGAACCACTGTCTAATATATGCTTAGAAACGTCAAATGCGTTGTTGATGTCATGAGTTAATTCAGTTGTTTTTACTTCGCTTTTGAAACCATATAGCATACAACCGCACAGAAATGGTTTTGATAGATCCATAGCTTTAGAGCTTTTTAATTGAAATTCTTATTTTAATATTGTTGGTTTTTATCAATGCGAGGGAAAGTGGTGTAATAAATGAACCAAGCAGAGCTATATAAAATTAGTGTTTTAATATCTTTTGTGTCATATTAGTAATATGTAATTTCCTTAAAATCGATATCATTATTTATAAACTTGATTAAAGAGCACAAAAAGGTTGTCTTGTACAGTACGCTTATGGTCCACTTGATTTAAGATCTCAAACTGTTCGTTAATAGTCAAATGGACCGTTCAGAAATAAAAAAAAAATAAAACAAATTCTGAAAAATTCATAACAAACTATTTTGAGGAATATTTTTAGGAATTTTTATAATTTACAAAATTCAAAAATGATCGTCATTATATTTTGTCTCAAACACTTCTCCGAAGAATTATTATTATTATTTTAATATATCCTTTCATTTTCCTTTATTTTTTTCTATCATTAATAAATTGTTTATGTTTTATAAATTATTATTATTTTTGGTATTTATAATAAAAATTTTTAAAAAATTTTGTTTTTATTTCAATTAATAAAATTTTAAAATAATAAATTTATTATCAAATTTAATCTATTGTATTTACCATCATTATTCATCACTTTATAAAATTTATATCTCCTTATTCCAGATAATAAAATAAGATTTATTTTTATATATTTTTAAAATTTTCCCTCCGTCTACTTGCAGAAGTTTATACTAGATTTACTATGCTCTAAACCTCTGAGTATACTTATCCTTCTTTACTTAATATTTATAAAACTTTGTATATGAGATAGATAGATATATAGATTAAATGATTATATTTGAAAATAAAGTTTTACTATATTTAAATGACTAGAAATCAAATTTATAATTAATCATGAAGATTAAGGATGCCTTTTCGGGCTTTGGTATTTATAGTCATAGTACACTCTCTAAATTTAGGATTTGTAAGTCTGATTGATTATCCGTATCCTAGGTTACAGGGCGACTCTGCTTCGCCAGTTTCTGCGCTGCCATCGGGATGATCCAGTTCGGCTGGAACACGGGGGTCATCAACAATCCACAAACAGTAAGTTTCTTTTCAATCATAAAAAAAGCATTTTACATTTAAATTAGTTTTTTTTCTTTTCACAAATATTATTGAAAAAAAATATTACAACAGAGAAATAAAAATGTGAAAATTATATAATAGCGATTTTTAATTGATCTATTTGTAATAAAATCTTTTAATGAGTGTTCGGAAGATTGTCTTACATTTAGCTTATTGATTCATTCGTTGATTCGATCTGATCAATATTTTATACCAATAATGTTTCATATTTTGGGTCGACTGTCGTTAGACTAGTTCTTGTTTTGGCTGAAATCAACAATTAAAATAACAATTTTCACGAATTTTGTGCTTATTGAAGAAGACTTTCGCATTTATTTGGTTGTATACACTTGTTTGTCGGAACATTTTGAACCATATTAGATGATCAGCAGATC
>MQRK01236113.1:18648-30168 GCA_001938485.1 Girardia tigrina
GGTAGGAGAGACACAATCCCAAATCAACATACACATTCAAACACAAAACATCAAACATTCAAAATATTCCTCACATAGACAATTAACTTTTTTTACATTTTACTTTCATTTGCACATAAATATTAATCTCTATTTTTAACTTTCTTACATTTATGTGTTTTATTAAGTTTCTAGGAAATTTCTCATGGTTTTGTGTTACAGCTTTTCGTTTATCTGGTACTAAATAAATATTCTGCTTACTTTGCGTTTTGATATCGCATCATGTACAGACCCTATTACTCTATCTTAGTGTATTTTTGTTTTTTCCTAATTTTCATAATTCTATACTTTTCCTGAGGCACGTCAAAGGAGAAATTTTGAATGATATTTTATTTTAACTTCTAATTCGATCAAATCGCATCAGCAACCAGTGACAACATCCGACCACACGTTTCGCAAATCACCATCTGAAAGTTAATTGACCTGCAGGACTGAGTTCTGCTTCCCAGACCTTGTGCCTATTTTCAAGTATCCTTGAAGAATGGAATCCTTTAATCGTATGCTACTCAATGTCTTTAACGGTTTATATACATTTTTTAGTTTCTGATGAAGAATTTTCTAATCCTGCATCTTTCGAGAATAAAAGTATCTTGTTCTGATTACTCTTTCACCCCTTTACGGGAGGATGAATTTAATATATAATTTATCTAATGATAATTTAGATATATAAAAATATACATACATTCCATCACGTTCTCGGCTACAGTTTATTTTTTTCTGAGAGCGAGTGCGCAAACAGTAGATCCACGAGTAAATGATTCGATTCAGAGCTAAGCGACAAGTAGGAAACTGAAATCAGATCAGAACTGTCACTTGGTAATTGGATCCGCTGGATAAATCGAATTTCCCGATATTCAACAACGTATTATTGTGGAAAAGCCAAATTTCTGATTTCTCCGCATTCACATTTACGATTTTTATTTCTTTTTTTCTCTTCTAATCTGTGGAATGAGATAAAATCAAATCACATGGATACTTTTCTATCAACAAAACAATCGAATCATTACAGGTGGAATTTGCCGGTTCCGATACACAGTTCCTCATGTACAGGCACTGCTCATCATCAGCGGTCTGTTTTCCACACGGACAATCCGTTAAATAACTAAAAATCCACAATTTCAAGTTCATTCGGTCGCGAAATTCGAATATAACAAAAAGACGCAAGTCCGATTGAATAATAATTTTTATTGATTAACCTTTTAAAATTTACAAACTGTAAGCGATGTTTCCACTTGCATATTATGAAAACAATAAAAAAAACATGATATGTAAATATTATATAAGTATAAATAATTTTTTAACAATTTCATTTGTTTCCAAATTCGAAATCAAACAATCCTGGTATTTTAAATATTATTTGGAGAGAGTTTTTGGTGAGGCATTTTCAAATATTATAAACATAGATCTCTTCCACTTTGTTAAAAGTATTCAATTAGTTATTATGTGTTAATTACCATTTCAATTAATAATAGAACACAATTTTGTTAACCCTTCGTAACTCAATATCTTAAATGTAATTGAGAGAACTGTCAAATTCATCATCCTACCACCAACGCCACCTGTAGATACTAACAAATCACCGATGTTGTATAGATCGGTGTGTAAAAGATATGAAACAGTGATTTAAAATGTGATATGTTAATATTTAGAGATCCTGTAAGAGTTACAACGGTTTGTTACAGAAGTGTCACACCATGTTACGAAGAAAAAGTCGGAATATCACCCGATTTATATTTCACCCAAATTTAATTATATAATGGTGTAGTTTCTACAATAGAACAGTATTTTTAGCATTTTCATATGAATTCACATTTCTTTTGAAACTAATAACATTTCCGTAATAATAACACATGGGTAGTTATTTAAGGATGGCACGAGTATTTAAAATAAATTGATTAGTAATCATTTACTTATGATTAGTTTTCCCTTGAAAAACATCTAATTTTAGAGTTTTTTAAAATATCCTTTTAATTTTTATACTTTTATGCTAATATTTTAATTGAATATACGATCGTTTCTTTGTTATTTAAAATTTTAATGTGAGGGATATTAGAATGATGTCGAGTGATGGTTGAATAAGTTTTATATGTTTGAGATTGGTTAGTTTTGGAACCATGACATCTCTCCCAAGGCAATTGAAGTCATTTATTGTTGAATTAAAAATGCTTATTACTAATTTTATAATTAATTAAATGTTATTTAATTAATAAAAAATAATTGTTTTAATCATTGCAAATTTCTCAAAAATCAATAGTAGTAATAAATTATACCCCACACTCTAATTACCGGTCATTTTAGTGTCAATAAATGTTGTAACAAGATTTCGTCTGTTAATATTCTTAATAGACTACACAACTCGAACAGAATAATAGAAATTCAACTAAAAAAAACAGAAGCTTGTGCAATTCAACAAATTATAAAAGTAAGTTGGTTTGTATGAAGAGTTAGTTAAAAATTTATCTTTCCAAATAATTTATTTAGAAAATTAAAATTTAATATTATCATTTCAAAAATTCAAAAAAATTCAAAAATCACAAAACCATATATATAAAATTTATAAGAAAATCGGAAATTGAAAATTATAAAAAAATAAGTATTTTTAATTCAAGATTTTTCGAAGAATTAAAATTAAAAATGTAATTTGAAATTACAAAATAACTATCGCACATTCAATTAAAACATTGACATAAAAGTATAAAAATTAAAAAGATAATAAAAGAAAACTCTAAAATGAATAATCCACAAAGTTAAAGAAAAGTTTAATTAAATTCCACATAAAAAATAAACATAATTTAAAATATTAATTAAAAATATTTTGGAGTAATACGATTATAATAATTTTATAATATTTTAAAATGAAGAAAAAAGGTTTAACTAAATAAATGAAATCGGCAAAATGAATATCGATTTTATAAAATTAATAAAGAAAATACAAATGATAACAGTGATTAAAGAAATGGATATGAAGATTTGTTTAAAATTATGTGTTTTGACGATCATAACTTAAAGTTAAAGATAACATAAACGCAATTAACATTTTGAATATAAGTATAAAATATTTCTCGTGAAGCCAAAGTACCCCCGTCAGAACCTAGTTCAAGAATCTCTGAAACAGTACATTTAATAAAAAAAATATTTATTTCGGCATTCTAGTATCGAATTCTTGGTATTACATTTATTGTATTGTAGTTGTGAGGATAATTATAATCAAAACTGATAAATGTATGTTGTTTAATGTATGCATGGAACGTGTGATCTCTGTATTGTTATGCAATAGGTCACGGCCGAAATAGTATGTATGGTGAAATGAATGAGTGTATGTTTGACCCAGATTGATGATGGCATTAATCAATATATATATATATATATATTGATGATATTTCTCATTCTAGTTTCTTAGAAAGATTAAATTGTCTTTGAATAAATATTATGACAGTCTCGAAGTCTTCTAACAGTAGTTAAAAGATTATAGGTCGATATTGTGCATTTTTGATGAACCCCGAATTCTATATAAACGGTACCATGAAGCAATCTCATTTAATAATCTATGAAGTATTTACATGGGATATACATTGGAATCAGTTGTCAGATGATAAATTTTAATTTTTCTCTAAAAGATGCATTTTATTTTAATAAAAAAGCATCTTTTAAAGAAGATTAAAGGTCGGTGAAAATAGGGAGAGGTAGTTAATGTGATTTTCGTGTAAGTAAGTATATCATTGATAATGAAAGTCAAACGCTGTTAGATATACAAAAGGTGAAATCACAACACTCAAGTACGAATAATCATTTGTTAAACAAAATCTGTCTCTTTTGGTGCCTCGAACTAAAGCTTATCGCATATGTTTGTGTTACACTATGATTAATAAATATGTAAATCTAAATTATCACGTTTTGGTTACCAGCATTAAATAGAAGACTTACTTTTGAACTATTGAAGATAAGTTTAGTATAAAAGAATTTCTTGGAAACATTACTAAGATACGACATTAGTTTAGTGCGAAGCAATAATAAATAATAATATTTTTTAATAAATTATGTCTAAGAGGAATGAAGTGTAACAGGTGTGAGGAATATTTTGTAAATTGTGTAATGATGTGGTATGTTTATTTGAGTGTACTGAAATTGGAATTGTGATTCCCCCATCCAGTTGGAAAATTGGCGCTTTATTGTATTTGCGATAATTGATCATTCGAACAGAATTGACATTTTTTAAATCAATGAAAAGTTTATCATTTGATAAAATTTAAATTTCAAAAGTAATAATATAAGGTAATTTCTAATATAAGTAATATTTTTTAATATCAAAAGAAGCATATTAATTGTTTAAATTGATTAAAGACATTTTAGATGTTTAAATAATTTTAAAATTAGTATAATTATTTTTTTTAAATTTTATGAAATATTTTAAAGTTAAAATAATAATAAAGGTTAGGAAATTTTTTCGAATAACTATTTTTAAAAATTCAGAAACTACACTAATTAAAATGTTGGCAAATAATTAAAGAACTTCCCAGAGTTGTGATAACTCTAAATGTAATAGTAATAAACGGGACATAGTAATTGGGTTAGTACTCTTAACAATAGGGAAATGACATTTTGAATCGTTATTTTGTAGAAATAGTTCACCACTTTTGTTTGAATGTATGAAATTGTACATAAAATACAAATTTTGTGTGACTTTAAATTATTTATAATTTGATAAATACAAATAATTCCTAAAAAATGTGATTATTTCGTTCCGTGTTCTTTGAAACTTTGTTGTTTAAGGCAATGAAAAAATGGATTGTGTTTTAATTATGAAAATAAAAACGTATTTTGTTGTAAATTTCAGTAAATAACGATGATTAAGATCACCAAAATGATTTTCCACACTGATGCTTATCCCTGTTCAGGAATAGATGATGGTTCGGATTCAGACGGGAAAAATTTGTATATATATATTTGATATCTATATTTGATTTTTATTCATAAAATAAATAAAAATAAGTTTTAAGGAATTTGCCTTGTATAAAAATATGTAAATAAACTTATGAAAACAAGGCAAAATTCTGAATACAAAAATCAGTTTAGAGTTTTTTTTAAAAAAATTATGGTTTAATGTCAAGTGTGACTTGGAGATGAAGTTGTAGTTTTCGAAAATTGAAATAGAAAATAAAGACTTTTAAAAAGATTTTCGAATCATTTCTTTTTAAAAAGGAAAAGAGAAAAAAATGATGGTGAAAATGTATTTGGGCAATTTTGCAAACGAAAAGTAATTCTGTCGAATAATATTTAAATTATACGTTACGAAAGTGGTTGAGAATTTCCGCGCTCTTTGTATCGGAAATAAAGGCAGTAGCTTTCATCGATCAGGAGTAACGAACCTACCGAAGCGAGATTGGATAACAGCCCTCGTCAGGGCTATAAATGCTGATTGTTTGGCTTCGTTTTGTGGAAACGTTCTTTCGGACGAAGGCAAAAATTCAGCCGGCCGTTGTTGTAAAAATTTTATGTCGACACAGAGAGCCATGCGCTATGATGAAAGCAAGAAACTTAACAATCCCAGTTTGAATTGTGTTTAGGAAAATTCTCTTTAAAACTTTCGTAATTCAATATCTAACTAAATTGATAAGATCTTTTATCGTTCTAAACAATTATTTAAAAAAATTTTCATTTTATATGTTTAAATTATTTTTAGATTTTATTTTTAAAATTTTACTTTAATAATTTCTTCAATAATTTTATTGTAAGTTTGAACAAATTGAGACGAAACAAAAAAAACAAATCACGCTTTGAACAAAAATTTATTGTTCCCACAAAAACCTGAATATCCAAAACAAATATTTCATTAATAATTATATCCCCACCTGAACCCTAGTTCACATAGTCGTTTAACCAATCAGGTCTCTTCCGAGTTCTGCTGGATCGTCGTATGTAAATGTCCTGATTGACTTGATTGTCAGATTCTTCGTCGTAACTACTACTACTGCTGCTATATCCATCTTGTATTTGTCGTATGTCCTGAATGTGTCTCGGTACTCAATCAACATCAACACACTTATCACTAACCACCTTTGTAACGACCCCCAGTGTCCATGTCTCGGTGCATCGTGTATGTTGATGAAGTTTAATAAACACCTTATCACCGATTTTCCATTCATTTTTTACCTTTTTTTCAGCTACATCACGCATTACTGGTAATCTGATATTATATCGACTCTACTGGAACTACCTTGACTTCACCTTTTCCGCGAGGTACTACATTGTAGTAAAATACTGCTTTCCATATAGGAATATCAGACCTCTTCGCAATTCATTTAATTGCGCAATGGCATCTCTCCACAATACCATTTGTTGATGGCCTATATGCACATCTATAAATAATATTTACTCCCCATGAGTTACACAACATTTTGAATTCTGATGACCTAAACGCAGTTCCATTATACACCCAGATTTCTTGTGGATGTCCTCTTTCTGAAAATACAATTTGACATTGTGCAATCACATCCTGAGCCGATTCAGAATTCACGCGTTTCCATACAGAAAATCTACTTGTTCCAGAGTCTATCATTGACAAATACGTAATACCATTGTAATGTGTATGGTCTAACGCTAAACGTTCCCAATCACTTTGAATACTTAACGAATCATGAGTTACTCTCTTCGGTGACGGACCGATACTGTTGCATTTATTACACTCTTTTATCACCCTTTTAACGTCATCAACGTCTGCTACTATTCCATATCTCTCGAGTAAATAAATGGTCTTTTCTACACCCATATGGTGTAAATTATGATGCTCTCTGATGTCAGATATTGCAGATTTACACTCACTTACAGTCATTGCTACATTTAGCTTCTCCATATCCAGCCAACTTCGTTTTACTCGAGTCATCCAATCTGCAATATTCTGCTCTGAATTTATCCACACACATTTACATCGAAGATCAAATTCTCCAATTATATCTTCAATCATTTTTAAACAGCGCTTGACCATTTATTCCTTTTACTTTTATTTTTTTATTCCGATCAACAACGGAGTTTAACCAACCACACACTGCTTAAGAATCTGTCATTATGTCAAACTATTTCACCTCCCATTTCAAGATCATATTTAATCCTTTGATCAGCGACTCTAGTTCAGCTACATTTAGATGACTCGAATAATCTTCTCTTCTAAGTCAACTACCGTCTTCTAACGTATTCCCATTACATTCAACAACACATCCTGTTACTATCTTACTTGCATCGCACTACACTTTCCATTTAGTTGACGTTGATGTTGGTGTATTCCATACGCCCTTCACAGGATCGTCTTTATTTACTCTTTCTAATAAATCATTCATAAAAACTTCTGTTATACGTGATACCGGTTTATTCCAATCGATTCCGTTACACATTTCTGTGGCTGTCGGACATCGTCTCGAATCAATTTATTGTCCTTGCTATTCCTGACGGCCGAAAAATTTTTTTCTCGATTTGCCCTTGAAAATACATCTGCCTTACTGGCAATACCATCTAAACTTATCTTTGCATATTCGATCAAATTTTGTATATTTTCCTTTACATTCGACGGAAAAGAGCTAATAAAAAATAACCTTACTGTATTTTCGTCGGTAATGCAACACTTTGAACATAAGAGCTTTATATCACTCAATAAACTCTGGGCACTTTCATCGCCGTTCCATGTTTTGTGCTTCAATTCGTCAAAAACTTCCACATCACTTTTTTGAAACATTTCTTTCAATGCCGATTCGATTTCATCGATATCGCATTTCCGCGATTTATCTAAATTAACCCAGACATCATATGCCTTACCTTCCAGCAACATTGGCATGGCTTTAGCCAAATCTTCATTAGCTACTTCAGTTATGACTTTAGCGCGATCGAGTCACTTTCCAATATCCTCTTCTCCGTTGTACTGTTTAACCGTTTTAATCAATGTCTTTATCTTGGCCGAGTAGCTTGTAAGTTTGAAACAAATATTTCCTTAATAATTATATTTATCTAAATTTTTTTAATTTAACAATTATTTTAGTTAAAAGCATTTTTTTAATCGATTTAAAATTCAGTTTAAACATATTTACTTTATTTCAAATTTTTTGTATTCAAATATTTCAAGATTTAATATTTTAATAGTTCAAATTTTTGTTGTAATTTGAAATGTAAATCATGCTCGAACAATTACTTATCCCATACAATCAAAATACCAATTTTCCATCTGAGTGGCATAAGCACATTTCCAAATACTAAACTAATCAAAATACCAAATTTAAAATATTCCTCGTAACGATTATTGTGGATTTCTCTTATTTTTAACGAAAGAACATGACTGGCCAAAGTAAGCAAGATTAAAATTCAAAGACATATCGCAACAAAATTTGAATAACATACTTAAATATTTGCATGTATTTTGAATTTATTTCAATGCATTGACGTGGTTTTTCAGATTTATTGATTAAAATATTGATTAAAATACATATTATTTGTCATAAAATTATTTTTAAATGTGTAATTTATTTAATAAGATAAAGTGATTGTTCAAAATTGTACGGGAATTATAACTTTATTCTTTTTTCGAAATTGAATACTCGAAAATCGTGTTTCAGCGAAGGTAACCGTATTCTTCAAGTATCGTCTTCTTCAGGGGTTAATTATACTTAAGAATACTAATACTAGCTTTTGACATCAACAGATTTTGATTAGGTAGACTTGGCATAAGATCTTCTCATGAAGTCTGTAACTAAATTAACGTGTTCGTTATCGCTTGGAATCTTATTTTTTGGCAAAGGAATGATTTTAATAATTATGTATGTTTTGTAAAAAATAATCATTTGAGACATTGGAAATACTACCAAAAATATGGCATGAAACTTTCTTTCTTAACACTGATTTCGGAAAATAAATAAAAATTAATTGTTATTTTATTATATATACTTTTGTCATTTGAGTGGCAGCTTGTTAAAGCCATTTGAACAAAGATTTGGATGGCGAAAATCTATAAAATCTCGGAATTCCACTTTTACGGCCTCTTTGGAATTGATTTTTTTTCCTAACAAAATAATTTTCAAATTAAGGAAGAAATAGTTGTCATATGGGGCTAGTTTTGGCAAGTATAGAGGATGATACAGAAGTTCTAACTCAAGTTCTTGTAGTTTGTCAAGTTCTTAAGTGCAGTAAGTGGTTTTGAATTGTTGTGGAACAAGATGAGAGTCGACCTGTTTACCAAATATGGCTGTTTTTCTTTGAGTTTCCGCATCATATCTTCTAATTTGTTGCAATAGACTTCTGCTGTGATCATCAAACTAGGTTTCATGAACTCATAGTGGACTACACCTGCGACAAATAACGAAACACTCACCATCAACTTCTTTTGATAAAATTTGTGCTTTGGACTGTATTTTGAGTGCTTCATCGTTGTCTACCCAGCTTGCTAAATATTGTTGATTATTATATTGGTTCCACTTCTCATCACAAATGACAATTTGATCCAAAAAGTAATCACAATTTTAACGAGAAAGCATCATATTTCTGCTTTTCATTCAACTCATGTGGAATACTCTTATGTAACTTTTTTACTTTAACAATTTGAGGCAAGCGATTCAAGAATGTTTTTTTAACAGCAAACGTTAGCATTTTGTAATGAATCTGACTCAACGATTAGCTTCAATTCACCATTGTTTACCTGCGTTGCTGGGTGACCCTGTGACTCATTAAGGTTAAAATTACCTTTCACGAATTTTATAAACCAATTTGAGTCTGTCTGCTACGTAGTAGCATTGTATCCGAATACACTATTGATGTTATGAATAGTTTCTGATGCTGATGTTCTCCATAGCCAAGATATATAGCAGTCAAATAAAAAAACTAAGCTACAAAATGTTAAGTCATTGTCAAATTATAACTATTTGGATTGATTGTATTCATGTCTACAAATTTCATACTTGACAACCTAATATCTTTAATTTCTTTTAATTGTTTCCAGGGCAAGAATAAAATTAAATTAATATTAACCTATTGATAGTCAAGGAATATTTCGTTAAGTTTTCTCTAATTGTTTAAACTCCAACAAAAAATAATTTTCTGTTGCTATGAAAGATTTTTTGGGATAAATATCAAATAAAAGTAATAAAATGTTTGTAAGAAAATCCGATTCCAGAATGGTAGTTTAAGGTACTTCAGATCTATCTGACTTCGACAGTCAAAGGTAAAAGGGTTTTTTAACGCTTAGGAAATTTGAACTTTTATAATTTATCAAGTGCTTTGACTTATTATTATTTTCCTATATATGATTTTTTATAAAAGTAAATTAATTGAAAATGTTGATCATATGAGATATAAGAACTTCAGTTAGACGTATGATGATTCTTATATTGTTCAAAGAAAAAGTTTTCTTTCCTACGGTATTATGGACTCGTGAGCGGTTCTTAACATTAATGATTCCTTTTAGTGTCATAAAAGTGACTTAAGTCGTCCATTGTACGTGACATTTGAAGACTATGTTACTTATATCAGTCTGCTAAGTTTTAGTTTATTTTTTTAATCGTGAGTATTAAACTAATTTAATACATTATAAATAACACATACAAATCTCAAATGTTACACTTCAAGTCCTTTTGTATCATGTTCTTCTTCTAAAACAGAAGTTGTATCACTCTATTATAATGCACGTTATATTTATTCAGCCCTGCGGGAACTGCGACCTTCTTCGTATGATATTCAAGCTGAGTTGGATCAAATGAAAGCAGATCTGGCCCGAAGCAAAGGTATTGAAAAGGTATATTTTGTATGTTTTATAAGGTTCTAGATGCTCATGATAGTTAATCTAAAGTTCTATATTAAGTGAAATTACATAAATATTTATATATTACAAAGGATTATGTTTGTAAGTCCATTTTAAGAATAATTCAGTTTAAATGCAAATAAATAAAATGGAAAAATATTAAATATGTTGTATATTAAATTGTTCCTTCTTTGATATCATCCTTCAGATCGGTCTGATGGGCATCGTTCGGAAAAGGTACTTACGTTTGGCTCTCATCGTCGGTATCATTTTACATTTGTCCCAACAATTTTCTGGAATAAATAATGTAAGATTTTATTTTTAATAGTATTCTGTACAATATATTTTAATTGGGTAAAAACTATTTTTTAAATTTTTATTATCATAATTTGATCTGACCTCTCAGTAGAGTACTGATCATCTATTATTTAATTTTTCTGATATAGAAGTATATAAATTTGTTATTTATATATTATTTTTTTATTATAATTAGCATATGGTTGTTAAAGTTGAAATAAGTTTAATTTTTCCATTTTGTGTAGCTATATATATATATATAAAGACGAGGCTCGCAATACATCGTTTTTGATGATACAGTTCATTTGTCATTTCATTGATACGTTGATATTTAAGTAATTCAATTAATTTAGAGTTGGCTTGAAAGTTTAAAAGTATTTAACTGGTATATATATATATATATATATATATATATA
>MQRK01236126.1:261-11720 GCA_001938485.1 Girardia tigrina
ATGTAACATAGAATAAGAGTTCAGTAATATTTTCTATAATTTATATCTAAACGTGATTGTGAAGGCGAAACAGATAATGAAGCAACTGTAACCCTACTTTTGGCCCACCCTGTATATTTGAGCGTTATTTTAAATCAAGATGACGAATCAATAAGGAAGATCGTATTTGAAAATTGATTTGTAACTAAGATACTACATTTCGATAAGGGAAACTTTTGATTCAGAGTCAATGAAATCTTTAGCTAAAATTTTTACTTTAAACTGGTATATTCGGGTCGATATCCCGATAACACTAATGGAATCATAGAAAGACAATTTAGAATAATAATAGACGCGATAAATATACGAATGGATGACAAATTCCATATAGACTGGGTAGAGTTACTTTCGGAAATCTAATTCATGTTGAGTTGTACAGTCCATGTTAGGAAGAATGTAAGTATTATAAATTATTATTATCAAATTATTGTTTAGAATTATCATTCCAATCTTTATTAATTTATTTCAAATTAATTAAATATGGTTCCAATTATTTCGTAATTAATTCTCGCATGTTTTATGTTTTGTTTTAATCAGAATAAATTTTTGGTAACAAGTTTGAATTCGTATTGTTAATTCAATTTAAATATCGACTAACATTCCGACCATGTTCAGTTATTGGAAGAATCTGGTTCCCGAAACTTACAATGGAGAAAATAGCTTAGAAGAATGCAGATGATTTTTCGAAGTATTATGGTTTCGAAAGGAATTATGGTTAAGGCATTTCTTTCCAGAGATTTAATTCCAGCCAATGAAAAAGTTGACACAAATATCGTGGAGTTTGAGGAAAGACTCAGAAGTGCATTTTCCAAACCTTCATCGTTAATACAGATTTTATGAATTTATATATTCATACGAAAAAGGTTCGGATGGAGCAAATTTGTACTTCGATAAAATCGGAAAATTAGTTAAAAAATTAATTTCACATAAATTAGATGAAAAAGAATAAATGGCGTATGTTTTGGTACATTGTACCAAGAATAGCACTATCAAAAGGAAATTACATTTACAAGATGCCAATTTCGTAGAGCAGATCAGAGAAGTGTTTCGGAAGATTGACAGTATTGAAAGAGAAGAAGAATAAATTCAAATATCAGCAGTCAATCGAAAAGAAACGTTTGCCAAAATTGTACAAAAGCGCCAACAATTTTCAAATTCACGGTTAGTTAGTAATTCACCTATGGAAAGGACAAAATGGAATCAAGCAAACAATGAACATTCGAGAAACCCAGTTGTATGTTGGAGCTGTCAGAAAGAGGGGCATGTTAGCAGAAATTGTCCCAACAAGCAAATCAAATGCCATGCATGTCAAGAACATGGACATATCCGAAGAGAATGTCCAAATATAAAGTGTAGTTATTGTAAAAAATATGGTCATTTTAGTTTTCAGTGCTGGCAGAAACGACAAGGAGATTATCAAAAACAGAGAAATTATTTTGGAATGAATGGCAACAGAACAAGGCAAAACATTGCGGTTTTAGACGACAATTGTGAAGAAATCGAGACTTATGATGGGGAACAGCAGGAAAGAGATCAGATCCCAAATGATCAGGCTCCATCAAGGCGAGAAGTGATAGGAGCCATTTGTTAACATGTAAGAAATATTTGGAATCATTTATTTGTTATTTAAAGTATTGTAATTGTGTAAATATTATTTTTTATTTGATAATTGTAATAATAATATTTTTTTGAATGATAATTATAATAACGATATTGATATTAATAAATATTTTAAAAGTAGTGATGAACTGAATATAATAAAGAGGAAGTCTGTAAATAATGTATCTGTATTAAAGAATAGGGATAAAAGCAAAATATTTAATTTTAAATTAGATAATATTAATCCAATAGAAAATATTCGTAATACTGACCGATTGTGTAACATGTCTGACATTTGTGCATCAAATGATAAAATTAAAAGTGTCAAGCGCATTATGTAATAATAGGGAAGACAATATTTTAAAATCTAAATTATGTAATATGAAAATAAAATATGATAAAATTGATGGAAGACTCCAGATGGTAATTAAATGTAACGATCAATATTTTTCTTGTTTACTAGATACAGGTACCCGTATAAATGTTATGAGTAAGGATGTAGTTAATAAGTTAAGAATAATTTCAAATAAAAGCAACAATGATAATATTATTTGCGCTAATCGAAGTGCATTAAACATACTAGGAATTTTCGTTCTAAAAATTGAAATAGGTGAAATTTATAAGTTGATTAAATTTTATATTACTGAAGAAGTATCGCGTTCCATTATATGTGGTATGGAATTTTCAAATGCTTCAATATTCACTGAAAAATAGGAAAAGAAATATTCAATGAAAGTGGAAATAATTTGGATCAAAGTAACTGTAATAAGATATGTAGTAATTGTGCTAAATTTGGATTACAGGTACCAAATAGTATCAGATTAAAAAATATTGTGGAGATATTGAAAATAGGATTAGACTCTCCTCTCTATAAAATAATAAAAAAACATTTTGATGTATTTATGGTATATAAATGGGATGTGGGTTGCACAAAACTTTTGAAACATACAATTGTTACAAAGGGTGATCCCATTTTAATGAAACGGAGAAGACAATCAGCAAATTTAGAAAATAAAATTGAAGAATTGATAAAAAATCTGGGAGACAACAACATAATAAAACGATACAATTCATCCTGGAACACACCTATGGTTTGTGTGTGGAAAAAAGACAAACAGGAAATTAGACTTTGTTTGGATTTAAGGCAATTAAATAAAGTGACCGAAAGACAGGCTTAACCAATGTCTAACATCGAGGAAATGCTGGATTCACTTAATGGAGCTCGTTTCTTTAGCACCATTGATTTAGGAAATGCGTATTACCAAGTGGTGTTAGACGAAGAATCAAAATTGAAAACGGCTTTTTCTACAAAAAGCGGTCAATTTTGTTTTAACCGCATGCCATTTGGAATAGCGGCAGCTCCTGCAACTTTTCAAAGACTGATGAACACGGTTTTGGTCGATATGTTATGGAAGGAAGCGTTAGTCTATTTTGATTATATTCTAGTATTTTCAAAAACCATAGACGAACATATTTTGAAACTAAATAAATTGTTAGATAGAATTAAATGTGCGGGTCTTAAGATCAATCCAGAAAAATTTCATTTGCTGAAAAGTAAAACGAAATTTTTATGTCACATAATCGATGAACAGGGAGTAAGAACAGATCCAGATAAATTAGAATCCATCAAAACATTTGAAAGACCAAACTGTATAAAAAAATTGAGAAGTTTTTTAGGTCTGTGCAATTATTATAGAAAATTCATAAAAAAATATTCAAATCTTTCAAGGAATTTGGAAACCCTCTGTGGAAGCAATAAGGAAAAACTATTTTGGAATGACGAATGTGAGAAATCATTTCTTCAATTGAAAGACGCTTTAACAAAAACACCAGTTTTGGCGTATCCCGATTTCAATAAGGATTTCATTTTAGATACCGATGCTAGTCATAACACGATCGGTGCAGTTTTATCTCAGTTAGATGATGAAGGAAATGAAAAAAATAATTGCGTATGGATCACACGCTATGAGCAAGCACGAAATCGGATACTGCATAACAAGAAAAGAATTATTAGCAATTTATTTTTTCACACAACACTTTTAGCATTACCTATATGGTAGATAATTTACTTTAAGAACGGACCACAAAGCTATAACATATATGATGACGACAAAGAAACCAATAAAAAAATTGAGAAGTTTTGTGGGTCTGTGCAATTATTATAGAAAATTTATAAAAAAATATTCAAATCTTTCAAGGAATTTGGAAACCCTCTGTGGAAGCAATAAGGAAAAACTATTTTGGAATAGTTTCAAACCAGTTTCAGACTTGGCTAAACTTTTTAAGCAGTTTAGATATGAAATTAGAGTACAGAAAAGGTTTGCATCACTCAAATGCAGACGCTTTATCAAAGAGAGATTTTGATATGTGCTGCCAATGTCAAATGCAATACGAGGATGCCAAAAAAGGAAAATTCAAGACCAAAATTTTAGCAACACTCTGGATATTAGAGAAATTGAGGAAATTAAAAGATGGATTAACGATTTTGAAATAGATGAATACAGTGCTTTTTTCAGTAGGAACTCATGGAAACTCAGTTTCCATACCTTTTTTTGCCAAATTCGTTTATATTTATATAAAATAATCGGCGTTTTACTTACTGTCAGTCCTTTTTACAGTTGGGACTCACGAAAACGACATAAATTACGGTTTACAAATAAACAATATTAAGAACATTTAAACAAGTCTCGTTTAAATATTTATTGCAATTACATTTAGAGTCATTAAAACTCTCAGAAGGTCTTTCATCGTTTGCCATCGTTCTAATTGGTTTTCTTACTTCTGTTTTTAATCATGATTATTCGAACAATTTTTCTAATTATTTTTTTAAATATTTAACCTCTAAAAATATTAATTAAAAATATTAATTTTTACCATTTTTCAATAAATCCCAAAATAATAAAAATGACATCAAATTATTAAAAATGCATTTAATTTAAATTTTACTAAACATTATTAAACTTAATTTTAATTCTGAAATTAAAGATATTAATTTATAAAATGATTATTTTAATTATGTTCGAATAGTCAATCACTTTAAACTTAATAAAAAATACCAATTTCCATCTGGGTGGGAGAATCGCCATTCTTTACACATTCAAACAATTTAAAATATTCCTCACAAACAAAAAAATTTCCAGCTATATAAATCTACCAAGTAGCAAATGCTGTTATTCTCTAATATTTAATATGATATCTATGACATAGCCTTTTCAGGGGGCGTGGCCATATTGATTAAATTATTTGGTAAATAATTATTCGATGTCATTTTAGATTTTACAGTCTTAAAATTAATAATAATTAAACAAACAAAAGAAGCCTTAAAATGAAGAAAATCTCAAGTTTTTTCCCAGCTGCTGCTCCGGTAAGCAAACAATTGAAACAAGAACTTGCGGTGACAATGGTATAGGAGCATACTTTGGATAATTGTTATCGCTCTTATAAGAAATATAATAAATCTGCTAATTACTCTGAATCTGACTCTTAATGCATAGCTGGAGGAGAAGAAATTTGTTTGATTAATAATAAGAACTTGAACAAACGTGTGTAGGCGATGTAGACATAGACTCGGACAATGATCAGCCAAGTTATTGGACATTGGAGCAAAAATTAGACTTCTGTGGAATATATGAGTGGCTGTGCGTTCGAAGAAAAAAGCTCGGCTGTACAGTCTGCCGAAAGGTTGGAACACTTGGCATAGAAGCAAAAATGGGTATAAAAATATCGAAAGAATGGACTGATGGCGAAGTATCTTGTTACGGAGATGAAAAAAAGAAACAGCAGAATTCACTCCGAAAGAAAATTTTGCTTCACAAGGAATCTGCTGGACATCAAACTGCTGTAAAGATAGTAACAGAAGCAGAAACGGAAACACTTGGAAACGTAGTTTTAAAGTCGTTGACACGTGAGAAAACAGTGACGGCTAAAATTTTTCGCACTGCATACAAAGTTGCGAAAGGAAATCAGTCAACTTTGAAATAGAAATTGATTTACAAGAAATGAACGGGATAGACATGGGTCGCATTCTACAATCGGACAAATGCATTCATTAATATTGTGAACCATATAAGCACTGAAATTAGACAGAAGCTGGTCAAAGAAGTGGTTAATTCCAAAAGTAAAATATCACTGATGATCGATGAGTCTACGACATTGCGTTGAAAATCAACCCTTATAGTGTACTTGTGAAGTTGTATAGAAGGCACTGAAATGAAAGAACCAGTAAATTTATTTCTGGACTTAGTCGAACTTCAAAGTTTCATATCCAACGGAATCTTTACTGCATTACTAGAATGTCTTAAATATTACGGGATGGGTGAAGAATACTTAAAGAACTATTTAGTTTCTGTTACATGTGATGAGGCATTTATCATGTTGGGATGCAGAAGTGGAATAAAGAAGCTACTTACTGATAAATTTCCATCGGTGATATTCTAGCACTGTGCTAATCACAGACTTGAACTATCAGTAGCAGATACCGTAAAGGACGTTTCAGGAGTCAATAGATTTAAATCATTCCTTGATAAGCTATACATAATATGCCATGCTTCTCCAAGAAATAGTAGCATTCATGTGCTAAATAACTTGAAGTAGAGTTATTAAAAATTGGACTGGTTTTAAGTACGCGATGGGTTTCGTCAAGTTTCCGTGCAGTGTTTGCAATGTGGAATAATTATGCAGCTCTGGTAAATCATTTTGAAGAAGCAATGACTGATCCAACAAGAAGTAACAATGAGAAATGTACAGATGAAGGGTTGAAGAAGAAAATAGCATCAACTGAATTTGTGATGGATCTTGGGCTGATGTGGGATGCTCTTCAAGAGTTATCTGAATTGAGCTTGGACCTACAGCAGCGAAACATGAATCTTTACAAATCGAATCAAAAAATAAAATCACTTGTACAGGTGTTCGTGGAACGAAGGCATAATCCAGGCCCATACTACAGGAGTGCAACAGCAGCTGCTGAGCATCTAATATTTAATGAAATTGTACTACACAACAGAAACTGCAAAAATGACCCTCCTATTGATGCAAATGTCTTTTTACGAGAAACTTAGCGAATCAAAGCCATTGGACAGATAACCTGAACAACCAGTTGACATTTAGAGAAGCGGAAATTGAGAAATTGTGTAGCAGTCTGCAACTTAACGCAAGAGAAATCATTCATGGATTCCGTGATTATCTTACGGAAAGAACATATTCTGAAAGAATTCTTCCTCTGATACATGCTCTTAATACAATTTCCATTTCTTCCAGCGAGTATGAAAGGGGATTCTCACAAATGAATTTGATAATCACCTCAACGAGAGCTTCGCTTATGACAAAAACAGTTTCGACACTTTTATTCATCAGAATGGTCGGCCATCCACTAACATATTTTGATCCTACAAAGTATGTAGACTCTTGGCTGCTTCGAGGCAAACATTCAGCTCTAAACTCACAAAGCAAGAAAAGAAATCGAGATGATTTGTAAGATGAAAACATGAGAAAACTCTGGAAGTTGTTTTAAAGCCTAATACGGTACAGTATCATAATACAGTAGAATACATTTTTGATTTTTCCACATAAACTTTAGTCAGGTCGGTTTTTATTATAAATAAACTCTTTGAGTCTCTCATTTACTTATAAAAACGTTTATGTCTTTAAATTTCCAGTAAAATAAATTTGTGTTCAGTGGGAAAATTCAATTATAGTACTTTCTGACATAAGGTAAAAACAGATATAAAATGAGTTCCCAAACCTTTTTTACTAGAAAAAAAGCACAGTATGAATATATGTTAAAAGAAGGAGTAGTAATGACACGAGATGAAAAAATATTGATTCCGGATAATAAAAGAGATAAATTTATTCAAGATATTCATTTATTATTGTGTCATGCTGGTATGGAAAAGATTCTCAATTACATAGAAGATATTTATGCAATGAAAGACATTAAAAAGGTCAAGGAAATAATTGAAACTTGTGAGGGGTATCAAGAAAGGAAAGTACTAACAACCAGAACAAAAGAAGTCATCATCAAACAACAATGCAATAATCCATTTGAATCAATCTTTATTGATTTTTCTGAGCCTCTTAAGACTAATAGATATGGAAAAAAGTACATATTAGGTATAATTGACCAGTTTAGTAGATATGTTTCACTGACCGCAGTAACTAAAAAAGATGAAGGAGACAACATCGAAAACTATTTTAAACAATTGGATTTTGAAATTTGGGGCACCAATTCATGTTGATCGTGGAAGAACTTTTGAATCAAAATTAATTAGAACGATGTGTGAAAAGTTCCAGATCCAGTTAGAATTTTCAAGCCCATACCACCATAATACAAATGGAATAATTGAGAGGCAATTTAGGACTATTCGTGATTATATTAACACGACAGTGGAGACAAATAGAAGCAAAAACTGGGTGGATATACTTCCTGAAATTGAATTTTGTTTAAATGCTACTGTCCAAAAATCATTAAAATTGAGTCCGGCCGAAATAGTTTTCGGTTTTAAAATCAACAGAGAATGGGGTGGCAGAGATAGAACTAATAACAGAGATGAACGAATACAAGCAGCTATAAAAAATAAAAAATTAGTTAATTATCAAAATGAAAATCGGGGAAACAGACATTTTGAAATAAATGAGGAAGTTTTAGTAAAAAGGTCGTGTGAAAGACGATAACAGATATGAAGGACCATATCGAGTAACTAAAAAGATTCATGATCGTAGTTATGAGTTGGAAAATATTACTGGAAAAAAATAAGACATAATATAGAGTGGCTAAGATCTTTTAAGAATGGGTGATGTTAGGAAGAATATAAGTATTATAAATTATTATTCTCAAATTATTGTTTAGAATTATCATTCAAATCTTTATTAATTTATTTAAAATTAATTAAATATGGTTCCAATTATTTCGCGATTAATTCTCGCATGTTTTATGTTTTGTTTTAATCAGAATAAATTTTTGGTAACAAGTTTGAATTCGTATTGATAATTCAATTTAGATATCGACTAACAGTCCCAACAACAAATGACACTAGCCAAAAAGAGATAATATTTGGGAGAAAATGAAACACTGGGTGAAAAACAGAAAGAATGAAGTAAAATTAATACAAAAAGACATTATTGAAAAGATTAAATGGAAAGAAAAAAAAGTAAGAGAAAATATGGAGTCTCGCATAGTTATTATTATGTTCGTGGTTTTATTGCGATGAAATTTCTGAAAAAGACATTTTTGTAACTTTTATTTAATAACAACAATAAACATATTATTTAAACAAGTTTTACCTAAGTATATTTCTGAGGAACGATTTTTAATTTTTCTTGCACAAACCAATAATGTCTAAATAATTATAAATATAAAAATGTGTTAATTTATTATTTTTGAAATTTTATATTGCATTTAATTTTTTTAATTTAAAAACTATTATAAATATAAACTATTTTCAAATATTTTATATTAATTTTTGTATTTAATTATATATACCGTTTTTTAAATATTGTATTTTCTTTGGTGGCCGGACAGTTGCCCGCACGGACATTTGCCAACAGGACAATTGCCCACAGTTGATTTTTATGCAGAATTTGTATAATTTCCGAATTCATGAAATTGGCAAAAATATTTTCATAGAATATTTTCAAAAAATCAATTCAAAGGGAAAAATTGTGAATTTAATATGAAAAATTGTGAATTCAATGTAAAAAAATCTCAATTCAATATTGAAAATTCTAAATTTAATATAAAATCTCAATTAAATATGAAAAATTCTCAATTTAATAATTTAAAAATATTAAACAAAATTTAGCGAGATCAGAATTTTTTGGCGACGCACTTTTTGGAAATTTAAGTTTCTATTTTTAATTAACTTTTGTACTTAATTCTAATAAATAAAAATTTTATAATTTAAAATTGTTATAAATAAATTTTTAATTTTAAAATAATTTACAAATAATTTCAAATATGGGTACGGGACATTTCGACACCATAAATTAATTTTTATTAAATTTTTATAAATTAGTATTATTAGACTCAAAATGAAATAATTTTTCATAAATTAGGATTTTTGAGAATAAAATAAATTGAATTTTTATTAAAATATATCAATTTTTATTATTTATTAAAATAAACCAATAATATTTTATTCAAAAATTTTATTTATACGAGGGGGTCAATAATGTCCACGTTGTAACTAGAACGACATGATTGTTCACATCATCTACCTTCGATCAATAGACAATTTTTCTTTTTTTAGCAAGTTGGTTCTTTTAATTTGTGTTTGACAGCCATTGAAAACAGACAGCCGCGTGAAATTTTGCGAAAGTGAAAAGAAATTAATTTCTTGTTGCTCATAAAGCACTTCTAAAATAAGAATTTCTCATCTAAAATTTCAAAAATAAAATTTTCTAAAACCATATTTTCTAGAACAGAATTTTGAAAGTAAAATATTTGGTACTCAAGAAGAAAGTTGAAAAGTTGTCATCATTCAAATAGTAACAACGAATAACAAATATATAAAATTTATTTTTCAACAAATAATACTTTTAAATAGATATTATTTAAACAAATAATTATCCATATTTTTTCTTGTTAAATATATCATTTAATAAATAAATTTAACATGTAACACTCCCCCCAGAATCTTTGTCACAAGAATCTATATCTACTACATACTTGTTCAAATAATTCGGTTTCCGTCTTTCTCTTTGGGGTCTGTTGCTGATTCTCGATTCACTTTGCTTAACATTCGAAGCTGATTCGTTGTTATTTTCCAACATGTAATCCGAGTAAGAGTTTCGCGGCAGGTCTGGTTGTCTTGGTCGAATATCTGCTATATGCAGTGGACCGCAAAAACCATCACAATTTATTAAGTACTTTCTTTGATCCAATTTCCTAACGACAACGCCTCTTGCCCATTGCTTTGTACATCGCATATTATTTTCAGGTTTTACCCAGGCTTTAAACAAACACATCACATATCATTAATATTGAAACTTTATACCGCATTTTATCGTCTTTATGTATTTTACAATAAATTTCTATTTTTACTTTTATAATTAAATATTAATTTTAAATGTTTTTTTCTCTTTAATTCAAAAATTCAAAAATTTATGAAACATCAGAAATCCTCACTGTGAGGGAAAATTTGGAATGTTGTAAGTTTGTTGTTTGTATGCTGTTTAGATTTGTGACTCTCCTATTCAGATGGGATTGATATGTTTATTGATTGATTATTTGAATCTAATGAAATTAATTTAATTATATTAATCTTAAGTACTAATCAATTAAAGTTTTATAATTATGAATTTTAATAATATTTTTAGTAAACGATTTTAACTTATTAAATTTAATAAATTTTAAAAATTAATGTTTATTTAAAAAAATTACATAATACATTTTTATCCAATAAAATTATGAGAAATTAAAAGTTAATATTAAAAGATTTCCTATTCATTGTTTTTTAGATTTGAATATATAATCAAAAATTATATCAATCAAAGAAAGATGCTTACTGAGAATTATTGTGAAGAATCTGTTTGTGTTGTCAATAAATGTTTACATTCAAATTGTGATGTTGTTAATACTCACAATTAGAAAGTTTGTAATAGGAGAGAATGTATTAATAAAGAAGAATAAAACATCAAAGGATGAGTTTAGATTTATTGTTCCAGATAAAAAAATTAAAAAAATACACCAGAGAAACAATGAATCACTGTTAGAAAAGATAAAACAATAATTTGGAATGTAGAATGTTTTATTCTACTTTTTGAAAAAAATATATATTTGATGTTACTTAGTAGTTTATCTAAGTAGTTTTGTGTAATAAGTGTAT